>PVKN010021862.1:0-15382 GCA_004027915.1 Capromys pilorides
CTGGCACAGTGGCAGGGAATTATTTCATCTCTCCCAGGTCCCAGGTCCCAAAAAGTCCAATTTCAAGACTGACTCACTGGGACCAGTTTCAAACCTTGCTGACATTCGGGGACAGCTGTAGTACTTCCAGTGGCTCTGCAAAGCCAGCTAGAGCCCACTCCATGTGGCTCCCACTGCATCTTGCCTGTGTCCTCGTGAGTCCTTTCCCATGCCCACTACCCTAGTGTGTCTCTGCTGGTGACATTTTTCCACGCCAGTGTTCACCAAGCAAATCCCAAGGAGGTTAATGGCTGTGCACAGAGGCGGAATAGCTATTGCACACGGCTCGGAAGAATGAGATTCCTTTCTTCCATGCGTGGCAACAAAGTAGAAATCCACAGCTTCACCGTTTACACCGAAGGACATTTCTGTTCTGTCCTTCTCTCTTCCAAGGTATCCAAGATGCCCAAAGCCCTGCATGGAGCCTCCAGAAGCCCTCCCCAGGAGTTTCCCACAGCAAGAGCTTCCCACAACCTCCACCTCAAGTCTCCAGCTGCTCACAGGGGGCAGATGAGCCAGTCCAGCCCCCTGATGGCCCGAGGAACACAGAGAAGCGGGCTGCAGAGAGCCCGGCCTGGCCTGCTTCTCCCCAACTCATGTCCTCTAGGGCGCCGTGGTGGGACCTTAGGAACAATGATGTCCCACATTCCCACCTTCTGCATCCCACCCATGCACCCAATTTTCAGCTAAGTACCCCACAGAAATTATAACTTGACATGGCCTGTCTGTCCCACCTCTGTCCCACCAGCATCTCGTGCTGGGTAGAGGGTGGGCCGGATGGGGACTCCTTCTCTCCCAGGGGCTCCTCCATGGGGCCCTACCGCTTCACCACACAGCCCTCCTTGTTCATTAGAAACCTGCTAAAGTTCCTCTTGAGGTTGCTTCCCAGTCCCCCTTCCCCTTGGGCTGAACCTCACAGTGGCGGTGAGCATCGCCCTTTTCACATGGATCTTGCTTGAATGCAGCAAACTTGAGGTGGCCAGCGGTGAACTGCATTGCCTCCTCCTCAGTCCCCAACCTCCCTCCCGAGTTGGGAGACGAGGCCAGGATGGGAATCTCACTCAGCGCACCCCAATGCTGATAACAACTGGGCGGAGTCCACTTCATTTTCCCTCCCTTCAAGGCCTCCTTGGTGACAATGCACACAAAGCCCTGGTATTTGTCCCTGCTGACCCTGTGCCACTATGTCATTGGCGGAGAACTCACATGGAGGCAACCTCAACTAGAATTCTCTTTTAACACTGACTACCCTGCCTTATTTAACAGTCCCTTCCTGGTTCTCGTCTCGGCCCAAGAAGTCTAAACTTACAATCCTAAAGTTATTGGAATTCCACCAAGTTAATTCCAATCTATCACTCCCAGCGCAACCCACACGATAACAAAGACACTAAGGCATATATTTGTTGGAGAGCCAAGGAGCCTTAAGTCCAGCCATGAAGATGGCTTTCCGGAACCAAGAGAGTGACCCAGGGCTGCACCTAGGTAGGAGGCCTGCATTCACCTCCGTCATATTCAGAGAGGATATGCAGAGGAAGTAATTTGCATTATGCTATTGAGATAGTATCTGATATTTTGGGGGTCTAGTGCTCCAGCTCTGATGTGTAATCTTTCAAGCCCCGGGAAGTCATAGCCTCTATCTCGAGGCTCGATCCCAGCTGACACCGTGGAGCACTGGCTCTTCATCCTGTTATCAGGGAAACACGCGTGCCATCTTCAAAACTTACCGCCAGCACCTCAGCTAGACCAATAAGGCCAATTGAAAGGATAATGAGAAGTCCTAGCCAGCTCTGTACATTTCAATAAGAGGGAGTAGGGTCAGGCTCAGTCAAAATGGAGACAGTCGCTCTTCTTTCAAGCAGAGTTGCTCAGGCGGTCCTCCACAAACAGCATACATGCCTGTAATTGTAGCAGTTGGGAGACTACGGCAGGGGTATCCCTGTGAGCTCAAAGCCAGCGTGATCTGCATAGTGAGGCCCTGCCTACAAAAATGAAAAATTAAAAATAAAATAAATTAATAGTAGACACCTTGATCTCACCTCTCGTGGACAATGTCCTGGACATTGTTACATTCCTTTTAGGGTTTTTTGGATGGTGAGGGGGTTCTTCTGTTTGAGACCGGCCTGGCTTTCTACATTTTGGTGGCGGCAGATGCATAGCCCTAAGGCGGCTGGTATCATCCCAGATGCATGTCTATAATCCCAGCTACTTGGGAGGCTGAGGCAGAAGGATCATTCACCCAAGGCCAGCTTGAGCTTCACAGTGGGTCTGAGTCCAGCCTGGGCAGTTTAGTCAGGCTCTGAACCACACAGAGCACGGCTGAGGCCACGGGAGCGCCCCTCCTTGGTCGAATCCCCAGCCTCACAGATGAAAGGAAGGACAGAGGGAGGAAAGGAGGATCGAAGGAGAGAAAGGACGGGACCATACTCTTCAAGCGCAGTGCCCCCTCCCACAGCCGCTGACCCACGGAAGTCCCCCTTCCCCACCGCACTGTGTCCCCCTCCAGGTCCCACCTACCTGATGATGTCCAGGCTCCCGGGTCAGAACAGGGAGGAGACCTCACCCAGCCCTGCTATCCTGGCCACCGCTGCCAGCCGTGGGCCTCCAGCCAGCTCTCCAGCATGGGAAGTTTCTCCGCCAGCCTGCAGGGTTGGGGTGCCATCCCTAGCTCCTCTAGTTTTCTCTACCAACGATCCATTGCAGGGCGGAGCAGTCCCAAGCATGGCCACCTTATGAAGCTGACTGTCACTCGTGCCTGGCATGATGCCTGGTGTCCCATAGACACTGAACAACTGATAGGCTCTGGCCCTGGTAGGAATCGCTGAGTTATTATGGTGGTCCTCTAGTACAGACGAAGCCCTTAAAACAGCATCTTATCTTCCCAGAGACCACCTTCCCGCTTCTTCTCCAACCCAGCCCAGGGTGCAAGTTCCTTTCACCTTTCCCACTGCCACAGGAAAGACCCCAGTCAGCTGCTCAGATATTTCTAAACATCTCCCTCAAACCCCACCCCTAGCACAAGTCCATAAAAGCCTCAGCTTTCTTTGTCTCAGGCCAGAGGATCTTCCCCATCTGCCTTCCATCCTCTTCATGTCTGCGGAGTTAATAAATCTTTCCTGTCCCTTTACTGTGCTATAAAAAAAAAACCTATCAATAACTGTGATGTGAGGAGACACATTTTAAATGAATGGACTGAATAAATGGTATTTAATCTAGTGTCGCAGACAGAACACTTTTAAGGAAGTGTTAAAAGGGCCAGGTGTAAATCACCTGTTATTTCAGCACTCTGGAGGCTGAAGCAGGAGGATCCCTGTAAGTTCCAGGCCAGTCTGGGCTACTTAGTGAGACTTTGTCTCAAAGAAACAAACAAAAAAAGACTTATTCACACCTTTGTCCACTTTTAAAAGTGATTATTTATTATTAGGCACAGAGGGATAGGCAGACAGACAGAGATATTTGGGGTTTTGGGGTGTAGGTTTCCCCATCAGCTGTACTGCGTGCACACCTGTCCTGCCCTGGGCTGTCTCTCCACTCTGTGGCTGGTTTTCCTGCCCTTTCCTTACTGTAAACCCATGGATGTCTTCTTGCTTCTGTTGCAACTATTTCGGTTAATTTCCAACTTTGCCAAAAACACAAAGATGCTTTGAAGAAGTACAAGGCCCAGAGACCTCCACTCAGTGACCTGGCACCTCACCTCATGAGGAAGCCTGTTGTAGGTCACAGGCATCGGCCTCGGATGCACCTGGCTTGCAGCCCCAGGATACTGGATGCTTCCGGAATCATTTGGCAACCCCCAAGGTGCTGCGGGGGGGGGGGGGGGGCAAATTGCTAACAATTCACCGCTGTCCTGGGCGCCCTGTGCAGGGAGGGGACCCAGCTTCCAAAGGCCACGCAGAGACACTGGATGCCTTCACAAAGGGACTTTCTCCACCCCTTGTCTAGGTCTCTTCATCATCAATGGCCAGTGGACAAAGAGAAGCCTGTCTGCCACTGTAGTCACTGCCTGGTGGCCCTTAACTCCATTCAGCACTGCCCTCATCCTCCAAGTGACTTCCCTCTGATGCTATTTATCAAGAGCTGAATGACCTTCCTGTCCCAGGGACACGTCAGGCCCATGAGCTGGCCTTTCTGTCCACAATAGGCACGTGGATTCCTGAGAGTACAGACACCACAAGAACTTGGAAAAGGTGGTTACTTGGGGTGAGGCTTTCTTGGGAGGGACATAAGAAACATTCCTGAGGGGAAAAAAATGGCCAACTCTCCAGATAGCAGTTGAGTTTTTTTGTTTGTTTGTTTTGGGTTTTTTTTGGGTTTTTTTGTCTTTTTGAGGCAGGGTCTCACTATGCAGTTCAGCCTGGCCTTGAGCTCACTTTTGTAGCCCAGGCTGGTCTTGAACTCACACTGATTCTCCTGCCTCAGCCTCCCAAGTGCTGGGTGTGTACCACCACAACCGGCCAGATATCCAGTTTAGAAAAGGGTCCGGGTGCCTCTTTCTGGAAGGCACTCCCAGTGTGCTGTGCCCAGTTACTCAGCGAGTGCGTTTCTGACCTCCCTTGCTGGTTCCTGGGGGGCGGAAATCCTGCGCTTCCTTTGACCCACTTGCATCTTCCTGACCTTGGGGAAAGCTGCAGGGGTGGGGGCACTTCCTGTCCCAGGAGTTTAACCCTCCAAGGTCAACATAAATCATAGTTCCTAAATCACCCTCCAGTGCCCATCCCCCCCACCCCCACCCCCACTAACTTAGCCTGGGAAAGGAAAGTCTGGGTAGAAAGAAGCACAGGAAGCCATGAGGAACAGAAGGGTCTAGGTCCACCTCGCAGGTTCCTAGAAACAGCCGCAGACTTCTGGTCCCTGGTGAAAGCCCCGGCAGCAGCCGCAAACTCTGGTCAGGGCTGAGGAAGCTGAGAGCTCTGCGGCTGGCCTGCCACTCGTGCCAGTAGGGGCTCGGTGTGGCACAGGGCGAGGCTGGAAGAGGTGGCCGCTGTCTCTGCAAGGCACCTGGAAGCTCCTCAGACAAAGCTGCTCACTACCCCCAGGGGCCTGCAGCCAGCTGTTAGCTGTATTCTAGGGTTGGGTGTGAGGACAGGACTGCAGATCTAAGACCATCTGAACTGTGCTTTGTTTGCTTTTGTTTTGTTTTTTGTTTTGTTTTGTTTTTTGAGACAGGATCTTGCTATGCAGCTCAGGCCGGCCTTGAGCTCACTTTTGTAGCCCAGGCTGATCTCAAACTCAAACTGATCCTCCTGCCTCAGCCTCCCAAGTGCTGGGATTACAGGTATGCACCACCACTTCCAGCTTACTTTTGGTTTTTTTTGTTTTTGCGGGACCTGGCACTTGCCAGGCAGGCACTTGTGCCACAGAGCTATCTCCCCAGCCCCTTGCTTTTGTTTCTTGGCAAAGGGTCTGCGTAGCCCAGACTCACAAGATAATCACCCTGCATC
The DNA here is from genome assembly GCA_004027915.1 of Capromys pilorides. Taxonomy (NCBI): domain Eukaryota; kingdom Metazoa; phylum Chordata; class Mammalia; order Rodentia; family Capromyidae; genus Capromys; species Capromys pilorides. Next base: position 5,478 of record PVKN010021862.1, read on the forward strand.
ACCCTCGGAGAGGCTGAGATTATAGGCGTGCTCCACCACACCCAGCTCAAAGCAGTCTTTGACCAGTAAGTTCCCAGAAACCTTAGCTCCAGCCTTCTACTGGAGCCGCTAGAGTGCTAGGGGATGGCTCTGCCCAGTCTCCAGCTTGCTCTTTCGTCTAACATAGTAAGGCAGGAGGCGCTAACCAATGGCAAAGTATAATAATGTCTGTTACTACTATATTTTTCTAAAAGGAAATTTTAGCCAGGTGTGATTGCACATGCCTGTAATCCCAACACTTAGGAGGCTGAAGCAGGAGGATTGCTGTGAGTTTGAGGTCAGCCTAGACTACAGAGCAAGACCCTGTCTCAACTTTATCCTGATATTACAATAAAAACAAGGAACTGTTAAACAGAAGGCCATTTTTGTTGTTTTATTTTGTGTTTTCTGTTTTCAGAGATAAGTGGGACTTCCAACTCGGGGAGATATCTTGCCTCAGCCTCCCAAGTGCTGGGATTACAAACCTGTTTACCACGGTCTCACGTGCTACTCTATTTTTCCAGAAATGAATCTGTAAGGAAGACCTGGTGTGGAACACACACCTGTAATCTCAGCATTCAGCAGGCTAAGGCATGAGGGTCATTGCGAGCTAGAGACCAGTCTGCAGTACAAAGTGAGTTTAAGTTTAGCCTGAACTGCATAGTGAGAGACCTTGTCTCAAGAAGAACAAAGAGAGGCCCGGCGAGATGGTTCATCGATCTAAAGCACCTGCTTGGGAAAGCTTAGACAACCACAGGGAGCAAGGTTCGAGCCCCAGCACCACATGCTGCACAAGCCCCACACCCAGGGTAGGCTGAACCAGCCATTTAAAAAAAAAAAAGAGCAAATAAGGGCTGGGGAGATAGCTCAGTGGTATAAGCACTTGCCTGGCAAGTGCAAGATTTTGAGTTTGATCCCTGGTACTATAAATAAATAAATAAGCTGTAAAATTTGGCCAAATATATCTGAGTGCATGCTTATTGTCTCATATATTTGTCTGTCCAATCTGTAAATAGCAAGGGGCTGGACAGATAGCTCAGTAGAATAAGTACTTGCCTGGCAAGCGCAAGGGCCTGAGTTCAATCCCTGGTCCCGCAAAAAAAAAAAAAAAAAGAAAAAAGAAAAGAAAAGAAAAACAAACAGGGCCAGCCAAATACTCAGCAGATTAAAGTGCCTGCAAGCAGACACAGGGGCTGGGGGTTCGATCCCCAGGCCTGCTGTGCGGTCCCTATGCCTGGGGCATGCTGAGATGGCAATTGAGAATGGGCGTGGTGACCTGCACCTATAATCCCAGCTCTTTGGGTTTTTGTTTTGTTTTGTCTTTTTGAGACAGGGCCTCACTATGCAGTTCAGGCTGGCATGGAGCTCACTTCTGTAGCCCAGGCTAGACTCAAACTTGCACCGATCCTCCTGCTTCAGCCTCCCAAGTGCCAGGATTACAGGTGTGAGCCACCACGCTCAGCTAAGACCAGCTCTTTCAAAGCTCTAACAGGCAGACCACTACAAGTCCCAGCTAATAATAGGACCCTGAACACCCTGAGATCATTGCCCCCCTCAAAAAAAGAAATAAATAAGTAAATAAAAATTAAAAAGAACAAACAAAAAAAACAACAAACAGAAAACAAAGGAACCTGTAATAGTAGCTTTTCATAATGGTTTAGCCACCACGTGTCCAGACTGAGCAGCTCCTTGTGTGCCCCCAACGCTGGCTGGGGCAGCAGAAGCTGCACAGAAAGCCCCTAGCTGTGCTAATGATGCAGGAAGAAAAAACTGATCTGGGGTGGATGATCCTGCAATACGGAACCTCCAAATGATATAAGGAAACCGATCCCCAACCTGAAAAGTACCTGGGACAAGTTCGTGTTCTCCAAAACACAAAGAATGAATTTTAGGAACAAAGGGAGGTAATGAGCAGAACAGATTTATTGAGGGAAAGAAAACTCCTGCCTGAGAGAGGGACAGGAGGGGGATCCCCAGTGGGTGTCCCCGGGGAAGCTGTCTCTTCCAGGGACTTTTATAGAGGAGGAGCCGTGGGAACTCGCTTAGGTGGGTATGAGGTGGGACAAAGACTATGGTCAACCAATGAGATCACAAGCACCACTGCTCAGTTAAAATGGATTAAAATCGAGATCCAATGGGAAGGCAAGTCACGTAGCAAGCGGGCAAGAACACCAGCTATTGGGCTTGGGCTCCTGACTCTTTCCAGGCTCTTTCAAGGTGATTGATACTTATTTAGCATATCAATCCCTCATGCCCACCCTTAAGAAAGTATGTAGTTGCTTCTGTTTACTCTTGTCTTTAGATCTGGCCCACAGCAGAGGAGTGTCTGTCTCTAGTTGGAAAGCCACCTTGTCTTCCATGTCGGCCTTGAGGTCTGGCCCTGTCTGACCACCTATAATATTTCTACCTAACTCAGCTGCCTACAACACTGGGGCTGTCCCTTGTGCCCTGAGGTCTGCTCTGGGGTGTCCTGTGATAGGATCCCACAGCCCGCATCCAGCAGAGCTTGCCCTGAAGTCTCAGGAGCATCACAAATTAACCCTCGCTGCAAAGCGGGTCTCGGCTTCCTGCGGCAGAAACCTTTGGTGTCACCTCCACAGTGTCTTGGACTTCCTACCTGAGCCCTGAGCAAGGCCCTGCCAGATGCAGACCACACCCTCACTGGAGGGTGCTGTCTTTTCTGATTTTGAGACCCCCAAAGGGGAGTAGTTTGAATGCATCTTTTTTTTTGTTTGTTTGTCTTTTTGAGACAGGGTCTCACTATGCAGTTCAGGCTGGCCTTGAGCTCACTTTTGTAGTCCAGGCTGGTCTTAAACTCACACAGATCCTCCTGCCTCAGCCTCCCAAGTGCTAAGACCACAAGCATGCACTACCACACCCAGCGTGGAGGTGGGGCTGGTGCAGCATGTGGTGCTGGAGATCCCCTAAGCAGGCATTTTAGACTGCTGAGCTATCTCACCAGCCCTGAATGCATCTTTTGAAACACCAAAAATCCCCACCCTTAGTTGTTTTTGTTTGTTTTGTTTCTTTTGCTTCCCCACCCCTCCCCACTTGGTGCTAGTGCCTGGACCCAGGACCTTCACACCCCGCTGTGTCTCCAGCCCTTAATGGATTTTTAAAAAATCTTTCTCAGACAGGGCCTCTTTGCTGGCCTTAAGCCGACTCAGTAGCCCAGGCTGCTCTCTAATTCCCAGTGATCCTCCTGTCTCAGCCTCCTGAATGCTAGGATTGCAGGCATGCGCCACCATGCCCAGTTGGATTTTCATTTAATTTTTATTACTATAGTCTATTTTTTCAATATATAATTAGTACATTCACCTTGGGGAGGTGCAATATATGCATATCACATCATATCCCCCCCTGCCAACCCAACCTCCTGCCTGCCTCTTCCTGGACCCCTTTCCTATCTCCACAGAGCACCCCATTTTTATTTTGAGACAGGTTCTCACTAAGTCACTGAGTTACCCAGTCTGGAGTTGAACTTGTGATGTTGCTACCTCGGCCTCTCAGTGTAAGGATTATAGGCGGGCAGCACCAGACCTAGCTGCATCCCTTAGTTCTCTTAAACAGCGTCATATCCTGTTCTAGTTCGTTCAGTCAACTAATGTCAATCAGGTACCTGCAGTGCAGCAGGCACTGTTCTGGATGCAGCAGCAGTTAAGGTAGAGACTTCATCCTCCTAAAGTTTATCACAATCTCATAGAGGTAGGTAATAGCCAATGAAATATATATATTGAAGTCATGGTAAGTACCACAGGGGAAAAAGCTATAATATCTGCATTTCCTTTAGATAGTACCCTCTATGGTCATCACAACAGTGACCACATCTGTCTCAATGCTGGTTCATAATAGGCATTTGGTAAAGGTTATTTTTTGTTTCTGTTTGTTTTGAAACCACGTTTCGCTGTGTAGTTCAATTTGCTTTGAACTATGTAGCCCACGGTGGCTTCAGAATCATGGTGATCCTCTTGCCACAGCCTCCTGAGTGCTGGGATTACAGACATGTGCCACTATGCCAAGCCTGATAACAGTTATTGGATGGATGGATGGATGGATGGATGTGATACAGGAAGAAAAAACTGATCTGGGGTGGATGACTTCCAATAGGGAACCTCTGAATGATAAAGGGAAAACCGATCCCCAACCTGAAAAGTACCTGGGACGAGTTTGTGTTCTCTAAAACCAAAGAATGAATTTTAGGAACAAATGGAGGTAATGAGCAGAACATATTTATTGAGGGAAAGAAAACTCCTATCTGAGAGAGAGACAGGTTGGGAGTACCAAGTGGGTGTCCCCAGGAAGCTGTTTCTTCCAGGGCCTTTTATAGAGGAAAATCACATGGTGAGGTGGGTCTAAAGTTGTGGAGAAGACATGGGAACTCACTTAAGTGGGTATGAGGTGGGGCAAAACTATGGTCAACCAATGAGATAACAAGCACCATTGCTCAGGTAAAATAGATTAAAATCGGGATCCAATGGGAAGGCAAGTCACGTAGCAAGCGGGCAAGAACACCACCTATTGGGCTTGGGCTCCTAACTCTTTCCAGGCTCTTTCAAGGTGATTGATACTTATTTAGCATATTAATCCCTGATGCTCATCCTTAAGGAAGTAAGTAATTGCTTTTGTTTACTCCTGTCTAGAGATCCGACCCACAGCAGAGGTCTGTCTCTAGTTGTAAAGTCACCTTGTCTTCCATATCTTCCTTGAGGGCCTGGCCCTGTCTGACTGCCTATAATATTTCCTTTTTTTTTTTTTTTTTGCAGGACCAGGGTTCAATCTCACGACCTTGCACATTCCAGGAAAGCACTTGTGCCATGGAGCTATCTCCCCAGCCTCCTGCCTATACTATTTCTATCTAATTCAGCTGCCTACAACAGCTGGATGAATGGACAGATGGGTGATTGGATAGATGGATGGACGGATGGATGAACAGAAGGATGGATGATGGGGATGGATGAATGGACAGTTGGGTGGTTGGATGGATGGATGGATGAACAGATGGGTGGATGGATGGATGGATGGATGGATGGATGGATGGATGGATAGATGGATGGATGGACAGATGGGTGGGTGGGTGTGTGGATGGATGGATGGAGAGATGGATGGATGGATGGATGGATAAACAGATAGGTAGATGGATGGATGGATGGATGGGTGGGTGGATGGATGGACAGATGGGTGGGTAGATGGATGGATGGATGGACAGATAGATGGGCGGATGGATAGATGAACAGATAGATGGATGATAGGCAGGTGGATGAACAGATGGATGGCCTGCTAAGCAGACGGACATCGGTGCATGGATGGATGGGCAAAGAGAAACATGGATGAAGGGTAGACGGATGGATGGGTGGAACTTGATATTCACTTTAGACTCCAATAAGCTGTGTCTATCTCCGCAGAAGACTCGGTGGACCCACCGTACATTCAGCAAGCCCCTGCTGTGTTAGAGCTTGCGAATAAAGAATGAAAGAGTAGCTTCACCACAAAGCTGACTGCTGGAGGAACCCGGCCCTCCACAGTGGCACACTCACTGGGCTGAGGTGGCCATAGGACAGCGGAGCTTGGGGCGCAGGGGCAGCACAGGAGCAGGGCAGTGAGGGGACCCTGAGGCTCCCTCCCTTCCGCACATCCTCTTACTGAGGACAGAAGTGCAAGGCGCCTCTTTTTGAAAGGTCAGCTACGCAGATGATTAAGGACCCGGAGTCATTAAGCTGTTGCCTGGAAACCCTGCTTGGCACCGAGGTGCCGTTTTTTTCCATTCGTTCTTTGTCTCCACTCTGGGGTATTGGATTCCAAGCCTTCCCTTTACTGTGACCAGAAGCACTGGGCTAGTGACAGGCTGTGTAGACGATGCCACTGTCCCCCCCGCCCTCCTGCAGTGGGGTGAGCAATCAGACCACACAGCTCGGCACCCCCACCCCATTTCCGCACCTTCACCCCTTACCCTATCCCACTCTACCCCATCCCCCACCCCTATTCTTCCTCTCAGGGCTGCTCACATTTGAGCTCAGTGTCTTGAGCTCCATTCACAAAAGGATCGCACAGCCTAGTGAATGTGCTCCCCTGGGAACCTACAGCTAATGGCACGCCAGCATTTATAAATCAGGTTCGGTTTTGCAAGCACAGAGTGTGTTGGTGCACGCCAGTTGTCCCAGACCTCAGGAGGCTGTGGCAGAGGATCACCATGAGTTTGAGGTCAAGCTGAACTACATGGTAAGACCTTGTCTCAAAATAAAACTTAAGGGGCTGGGGAGATAGCTCAGTAGAATAAGCACTTGCCTAGCAAGCACAAGGGCCTGAGTTCAATCCCCAGTTCTAAAAAAAAAAAAAAAAATATATATATATATATATATATATATATATATATATATATACACACATACACATACAGGGCTGGGAGTCTAACTCAGCAGTAGATTGCTTGCCCACTTGCACTGCAAAACAAAACTACAAAAACTGAAATAAAAACCTACCAAATAGTGGGGCGTGGTGGTGCACACCTGTAATCCCAGCACTTGGGAAGCTGAGACAGAAGGGGATCCTTGCAAGTTTGAGATCAGCCTGGGCTACACAGTGAGCTCCAGGCCAGCCTGAACTGTATAGTGAGACACCTTGTCTCAAAAAAGACACCCTGCCCAAAAGAAAACACCAAAAAGTAAGAAACGCCCCCCCCTACACACACACACAAATCTCAACAACCCCAGACAAGCCAGAACAGAAAACACAAAACAAAAAACTTTTCAGAGCACAGCGCATATTTGATGAATACACTTGAAATGGTAAGTATCACCAAGGGCCCAACAAGTAATTCAAATTCTATTTTGTACAAGTCATTTTTGGAGGAAGGACAGAGCTACTCACCCAAATCCCATCTCAGCCTGCACTCAATAGGAAAATAAATAAACCCTGTGTGCCATCGTATAAGCTGGTCATCCCAACAGTGGGGAGGTTGAGGCAGAAGGATCACCAGCTGAAAGCAATCTGGGTAATTTAGCCAGACCTCATCTCAGAAAAAAGGTTAAAGTAAATGAAGGGCTCCGCCTGTGACTCATCCTGAAGACCAGGAAACAAGGGAGCGGAATTTGTTTGTTAGCTCTGATTAGAGAAAGTAGAAAGACGCCCGAGAAGACGGCTTGCCACACCTAAGGTCAATGCCCTCCTGAGCAGACCAGAGCCCTGAGCTCTGGGCTAACCCGGGGAGCAGGGAGAGGCCGGCCGGGCCTGGTGGCCAAGGTTCATTTCCATTGGTCTGTCTGTAAGCCATAAATGACACCGCAAGTCCTGAAGTGTTTGTCCCGGCGTAGGGAAGTCGCTCCGCAGTACAGCATATGTGTCTGGTGCTAAAGTAAGAGGTCCCGGATGCGCTGCCCAGCCCCGCCCCGTGCACACATTTGTTCCTTCACCTACTGCTTTCATATGACTAGGAATCTAGTGTAAGGACCTCGTTAGACGGACCCAGTGGCACATGCCTGTCGTCCCAGCACTCTGGCAGCTGAGGCAGGAGCTTCACTGGGACTTTGGGCTATACAGGAAGACCCTGTTTCTAAAAAAGAAAAGATCCTCAGGGTGCAAATATAAGATTATGTACCAGGTATTCATTGTCGGAGTCCCTTCCTGGTTCTCATCTAGGCCCAAGAAGTCTAAACTTATAAACCTAAAACCTGTTATTCTACCAAGTTAATTCCAATCTACCACTCCCAACGCAACCCACAGCAATAACGAAGACATATATATATATATATATATATATATATATATATATATATATATATAATTAAGGAGCCCTAGGTCCAGCCATGAAAGTGGCTCCTGGAACGAAGAGGGCGACCCAGGGCTGCACTAGGGCTTTATTCATTGGTGAAGGGGTAGTGGCTTGCGAAAGGGAATTTTGGGAAGGTGAGCACTGAAGGGAATTGTGGGAAGAAGGTGAGCACTATGAGCTGGGCTAGGTAGGAGGCCTGCATTGACCTCCGCCATATTCAGAGATATACAAAGGAAGTAATTTGCATTATGCTATTGAGATAGTATCTAATATTTTGGGGATCTAGTGCTTCAGCTCTGATGTGTAATCTTTTTTTTTTTTTTTAATTAAAGTTTCAATTTATTTATTTATTTTTTGTATTATGGCTGGCTCAACCTGCCCTGGGGGTGGGGGTGGGGCTGGCGCAGCATGTGGTGCCAGGGATGGAACCGCGGTTCCTGTGGTTGCCTAAGCTTTCCTAAGTAGGTGCTCTAAACCACTGAACCACCTCACCAGCCCTGATGTGTAATCTTTCAAGCCCCAGGAAGTCATAGCCTCTATCTTGAGGCTTGATCCCAGCTGACACTGTGGAGCACTGGCTCTTCATCTTGTTATCAGGGAAACAGGCGTGCCATCTTTAAAAATTACCACCAGCACCTCGGGTAGACTAATACGCACTGCTTAAGGCCAATTGAAAGGACAATGAGAAGTCCTAGCCAGCTCTGTACGTTTCAACACGAGGGAATAGGGTCAGGCTCAGTTGAAATGGAGACAGTCGCTCTTCTTTCAAGGAGCGCTGCTCAGGCGGTCCTCCACATTCATTCATAAAACCCTTAAAGATCTATATAATGAAACAGATAGCTTCATAGTATACAGAGTAATGTTTGAACAGTAAAACTCTGAGTGGAACATGGTGGCATATATCTGTGATCCCAGCACTAAGGAGTTCAGACAGGAGGACTGCCATGAGTTCAAGGCCAGCCTGGGCTGCATAGTAAGTTCAAAACCAGCCTAAATTACATAATGAGACCCTGCTTCAAAAAGAAAGAGACAGGGCTGGCCAAATAGCTCAGCAACTAAAGTGTCTGCTTAGGCAGATGCCCACAGTGGCCGGGGTTTGATTCTCAGCTTGCCATGCAATCCCTGTCCTTAGAGCACTCTGAGACAGCAATTGAGACTGGGTGTGACGGCATGAGCCTGTAATCCCAGCTCTTGGGAGGCTGAACACAGACAGATCACTATGAGTCCAATCTAGTAGTGAGACCCTGAACACCCTGTAGATCCTTCCTTAAAATATACAAAGAGAGAGACAGAGACAGAGAGACAGAGAAAGGGAGAAAGGGAGAAAGAGAGAGGAGAAAATGGTTTCTGCAGACTAATCTGGTTGCAAAGAGGAAACTTGCCAATGTGTAGGACAGAGGAGACTCTGGTCTCTGATGTTGGGGTCCTGAGGTGAAAAGGACCGAGGAAAGGAGAGGAGAGGTGATGAACACAAGGATGGACAGGTGGTGGGTGGCAGTGGAGCTGCAGCTGGAGGACACAGCTCTAAAGGTTTTGGGCTCTAAACCCATCAGTTCTCAAAACAAAAAGAGGCACAAGATCATAGGCAAGTGGAGCGCAGTAGTTTGCACCTCTAATCCCAAGAATGAGAGGGTGAGGGAGGTGGATTTCCTCCTCAAGGCCAGGCCGTGCAATTTAGCAAGATCCTGTCTCAAAATGAAAACTAAAAGGTCTGTAGGTCAGTGCAAATCTCTGGGTTCAATTCCAATACTGGAAAAAAAATAAAAAAGGCTGGGACATAGCTCAGCAGCATAAGCACCTGCCTGGGAAGCACAAGGTCCTGAGTTCAATCCCCAGTACCACAAAAATAAAAAAGTCTTGGTCTGTTAAAAGGACCTCATGAATGGCTTATAGGAGGCTCAGGCTGAATGTAGAGTCAGTGACACACGTGGGCAGTACAGGGTACAACAGGCTTGCTAGCAGGGCTCACCTGTAATCCCAGCCCTCTGGAGGTTAAGACGACAGGATCACTTCGAATTCAGGCCAGCCTGACCTACACAGAGCGAGACCACATGTGAAAAAAATAAAGGTGGTGCACACCTGTAGTCCTAGCACTCAGAAGGCTGAGGCAGGAGGATCCCTG
>PVKN010021863.1:0-15374 GCA_004027915.1 Capromys pilorides
GGGAGGGAGGGAGGGGGAGATCAGAAGCAGTGTCAGCACTTTAAAGTCAAGTCTCCACCCACCGGCCTTGGGTGAGTTCAGAGTGCGCAGCAGCGCTGGCCGGCTCCAGTGTGCAGCGCCTCTCGGGTGACTTCTGTCCTGGCTTCAGTCTGTCTGTGCTTCCCGCCCCTCCACCTCACTGCTTTCCTGCTTTTCCAAGATGCGGGCTCTCCGTCTCCCATCACTTCTCTGCTCTGCTGGTTTGATGGAGCAGGGTGAGGTTGGCGGGGTGTGGGTGCTGACCCTGGGGCGTCCGTGGCGCGAGCCGCCTGTGCTGTGTGCTGACAGCAGCAGTGCCTTAGTGTACCTGTGCTGCCCCAGGGTCCCCGCTGGTGACATGGGGCACAGGCTCTGCGCGAGTTGGCTGGGGCCACATTGCTTCGGGGACAGGAATCTGTCTGTGAGTCACAAGAGGGGGTGCCACGCCTGAGCTGGATGAGACCCACAGCGCACAGGACTTGACCCAGGCACAGGGATCAGCCCCATGGCTGCATAGACGGCAACCCAGAGAGATGCGTCTACTGCGTCTACTTCACACACAAAGAAACTGAGGCCCAGGAGGGCAAGGGGTGGAGCTGGGCTCTAGCTGGAGTCCTTGCTGTCCCTGCACCCCAAAAGCTCTTGGGATGGAGCTGCAGCCCATAGAGGGGCGGTGACCCAGAACAGTGGGCAGGAGGGTGACAACGCAGGAGGGCCTGACAACCCATGTGTCCTGACCAGGGAAAACCCCCCATGGGGAGGCCACCAGGGACCCCACAACCCGGCCTAGAGATTGGCTGGAAAGAGACCAGGCAGGAGGACTGGGGGAGACCAAGCAGAGCCAGGGGGCGTGTAGCCACCAGGACCCGGAGGAGCCAGTTGAGAGCCTCCCTGGAGCCCCATTGCGGGGGTGGGGGGTGGGGGGGCCTGAATTCACTGTCCTCTTGCCTCAGGGGCCGCCACGCCCCCTTCCTGCTGATTCCTCGCAGCCAGCAGTAACAGCCCATGCAATGAGGAAGGGAGGCGGTTTCTGTCTTCTGAGCCACGTGCGGGCCCTGGTGCAGGGCCACAGGGAGCCAGCCTGTAAGAAGGGCCTCGGGCGGCCATCGCTGCTTCCCTGGGCCTCAGGACAGCTCCTCCCGATCCTCTGGGCAGAAGAAAGCCTGATCAGAGTAGGTGATGCCAGCCGGCCGGGCCCAGGCTGTCCAGGAGCGGAGGCGGGGGCTCTCTGAGCCCTGGCAGAGCCAGGAAAGGGGCCTTTTTTGGGTAGCAAAGGGGCCCACAGTGCCTGCCACTTTAGCAGCCCAGCCGCTCCCTCCGGGCTCGTGGTGATGGATGTGGACGGTGGGGCCGAGGGCCAGGAGCGAGCTGCAGCTTAGCAACACGCCCGCACAGCTCGGAGCAGTGCCTCCCTGCTTTGACTCGGGAATCCAGGGTCATAAACTTTTAAAAATAGGCCCAGGGCTTCCAGTCCCGTGAAAGGGGGCACTGATTTATCGAGAGTGCTGGCACCGAGGCGGGAGCTCTGGGCCTGGCCAGAGAGCTGCTCTTCGTACAGGCAGCCGGGGCTTCCTGGACACCCCCACCGGCCTCAAACCCGTGATGCTCTATACATGTACCCGTGTTGCCCTAGCAACCAGACCTGCCCCACCTTTCAGTCCTGGGAGTGCAGCAGCGAGAGATGGCTGCTCCCCACAAGCCCCACTTCCTGTCCCTGAGCCCCCAGCTGCGGGGATGCTGGGCTTGGGGATGGGCGTGGCTCGGGGGCAGGGCATGTCCCTCTCCACAGTGGTCATGCCAGGCAGGGCCCGCAGCCCAGAGAGGACAGAGAGGGGCGTGGAATGGTGCCAGCAGCCTGTGGGTCCCTAGGAAACCGGAACATTCTTGGCCTGGTTCAGGGAGGAATAGCATTTCTGAAAATGGGATTTTGTGGCTGCAGCAAACCCCAACATGGGCTGGTTCTGGAAAGTTGGCCATGGGCACTTCCCTGAGAGACAGCCCTGTCCAGGGACTGCACTTGGGCGCTGCTGGCAAGGAGAGCCCCTCTAGGGCGGCTTAGACACGCCTGGCATGAGTTTTCTTAAGTATTAAGAAGTCCCAGGGTCACATAAGCTAGCGAGATCCCTATAACTGCCAGAGTGGACATTCTTTCTCTTTCTGTGGGTTTTGCTTTATGGTGGCCTCACAGGCCAAGATGGCTGCTCCATCTCCACCATTGCGTCTGTGCTCTGCTGAGAAGGAGAATCTCATGTTGGCTAGCTTGCAACACATATGCTTCACTGTGTCACACAGTCACAGCTGGCTATACGGGTGCTTGAGAAATGCAGAGCTGGGGGTCCCACCTTGTTGTGGTTTGTAGCTAGTTGTCCCACCAAAGCCTCACGTAAATCATGGGGCTGTCAAGCGCGAGGCTCTAGGGGTGGGGCTTGAGGGGGCATGGCCAAGAGAGGTACGCACCCTTAAACTGACAGCACGCTCTGTCAGAGGGTCCCCCACTGCGGGTGGCTGTTTCGCGCGGAGGTAAGGAGCAGATCATCCTGCACGCGGCAGCGCCCCAGCCCCTCCTCCAGTCGCTATAAGGCGGGGGCAGTGTCTTGGAACCTCCAGGAACTGTGAGCTAAATAAACCTTTCCTCCCCTAAGCTTGTGTGGCGGGAATTTGTTCCAGCAACGACAGAATAGTCAGTAAAACATAGCTGTTGCTTTTTAAGATAGCTGCTGAACGTTGGCTCTGAGAGGACGAAATCAAGGAAAAGTGACCACTGCGCGGTCACCACGAGTTCGAGCCCCACGAAGCTGAGCCTAGTCCCGGCTCGCTTTGAAAGCGCAGGGAGGGCGCCGGCCGCGAAAGCCTGGGGCCGGCGTGCGGTTACGCCCGGTCTGAAAGCCAGCGTGCTGCACCGGTGCTGCGTCCCCGAGTCAGGGCGCCGTGCTCTAGTCGGGGTGCGTTGTTAGCGTGCTGGGGCGCAGCCTCCGCGTCCCCGTAGGCTCCTCCCCTCCGTTGGACAGAGGTAGGCGGGGGCTGGAGTGCCTGCCGCCGCGCAGTCCATGGTCAGGGGCTCACAGCCGGGCCCTGCTGGGGACCCTGGGCTGCCGGGGCTTGGGGAGAGCAGAAGGAGCTGAGGCCACCGCGCAGGTGCTGGGTCACCTCCAGCGCAGCCGCCTTGGCTGCGCGGCGTGATCGTCTCTCGGCGTGGGCTTCTTCCCTTAAATGCGTTCCTGGAAACACAATTTCTGGGTCAAAACCTCTGGTGTCTTAATTGTACGAAAACATTTACTCTTCCAGAAAGCAGGGGGCAGCCGTCTCCGTTCTCCTCTGTAACACTGGTAGATGCCACTGGAAAATATCTGCGCCAACCCAGCTGATGAGGAAACAACCCTCTTGCGCCTGTCCTGTGCACAACTTGGGCAGCTAGAGGGGGTGGGGTCGCGCTTCCGTTCTCCCGGGGCTCCTCCTGTTTCTCTTTACCTAACGGTCTGTGCGAGGCCACGGACCCCCGCTGCGCGCCCTTCTCCGGCATCATGGGCTTCAAGGCCACTTCAAGGCCATGGTTGCAGGGAAGGGTGCCCCTCCTAGGTCACCGGGATGTGCAGGCGATGGACACACTCTTAGAGACGTCGGGTACCCAAGAATACACCCAGGGCCGGTAGCTGAGGTGGACACGCTTTAGTGTCCCCAGGGCCATCCCAGGGCTCTCTGAGGCATTGCTCACGGCCCCGCTAGGAGAGGATGTGGCTCCCAGCGCAGAGAGATCCCCAGCAATTATGAAAACTTTTAAAGGCTTATGCGGCAGCCCCTCCGGAGCGCTCCGCCCCAGCCCTCCTCGTAAACAGATTGTAAAGGCGCAATCAGCAGGCCCTCGGCTGCGCTAATCTGATGTAAACCAGGCCCTGATTTATATGTGCCAGTCCAAACAAGCATACCTGTGGACCATCAAACTGGAATTTCTTCCATACCTCTGCTGGGGCTTTAAGGAACTGCTTTTAGCTCTCTCGCTGGAGGGAAGCAGCGCATTTATGTGGCGGAAGGAGGAGTGACATGTGAGACAGGGGCTGGCAGAGGGACAGTGGTGGCCTGGTTGTGGCCATGGGGCCGGACGCCTAGAAGGCATGGGCAGTGTGGAGTGGAGCAGCTGGAGGTGACCTCCACGATGTCCTAAGGGCAGGGACTTCCTCATGGGCCCCTCGGGCCCTGCTGCCGAGCTGGGAGATAGCGGGGCCCTCTTTTCTGCCTTCTCCTCCATTCCTTGGAGATTCAGATCTGGCCAGGCGTCTGGTGCCTGTCTATAATCTCAGCACTGTGGGAGGCGGAGGCAGGAGGAGCCCAACTTTCAGCCCAGCCTGAAAGCTAGCAACTTACCAAAGCATGTCTCAAAATAAAAAAATAAGGTGCTGGGAGATAGGTGAGAGGTCTGTGCACCTGCCTGGCAACCACAAGGGCCCAGGCTCCACCACCAGGACCACATGCCGTGCTGCCCAGGAGCCCTGGGTGGGCCATGACAGCCACCCAGACTGGGTGTAATGGAGCATGCCTGGAATCCCAGTGCTGAGACAGGAGGATCACTACCAGTCCAAGTGTGTAGTGAGACTCTGTACCAAATAAAATAATAACAATAGTAAAACCAGGGCCGTGGCCGTGGCCGTGGCTGTGTGAAGCCCTGGAGTCCATCCAGTCCTTGGTGCCCGGATAAGCCTGCTTCGTCCCAGGAGCAGGAAGGGTCGGACGTGGTGGGAGCCTGGTTCCAGCTCCTACGCCTCTTTCCTCCTGCCCTGTCCTCTTCTTCCAAACACCCTGGGTGCCCTGGCGAGATCTCAGGTGTCCACACATCAAGGGTCCACCGCGTCCCCTGCTCTGGACTTGGAGTGAGGAGGTGACTCGCTCCCTCCACAGAACGAAGCAGAAGCGACAGCATCTCAGTGCTGAGCCCAGGCCTCTGGGCCTTGCAAGCTGGGCCACACGGAGAGGGGCCGTCCCAGGCTCTCCCACGAGGCCACCCCAGGCTCACCCATGCCAAGCTGCCAGCTGGGCACTGTGGAGACAAGCATCAGGTGGAGTGTTGCCCAGACTGGAATATCTGACTCCCGCTGGGCCTTTCCCTGGCTGCCTGGCTACTCAGACCACCCCGTCCCTCCTTCTTGAGCCCCCGTGGGTCCGCAGGCCCAACTCCAGCTGCAGCACCTCCAGACCTTAGGTGCTGTCGACCTCGCCAGTGTGGGCGCAGCTCCCTGAGCTTGGGGTTCCCTTAGCGCCTGCCCTGTGGGTGCCTGGAGCTGCCCCGAGTCCCTCTCCAGCTGAGAGGGGGGCCTGACTGCAGACAGCTGAGCCTGAGACTCGGGAAGGAGCAGGGGGCTGGTGCGGGTGGCACGGATATGGGTGGCCAGGCTGGGGCTGCTTCCCTGCATCATCAGAGGCCAGCCTGCTCCTGGGCACAGCGACCCGGGCTGCAGGAGAGGCCTGGCCTGACCACGTGGAGGAGGAAGCTGCACCAGGAAGAGCACGCGGGGAAAGCCAGGCGCCCGTGCAGCTCAGCATTCTGGGAGGGCCGGGGCTCCCTGTGGCCTGATCTCACTTTAACCCCCCCACGCCTGCAGAGTTTCCAAATAAGGTGGCCTCATAGGTACCGGGGGCGGGGCCTCTGCATCCCTCCCAAGCGTCTTCACCTGAATTCCTCAACAGGGTTGCAAGTAGGCACAGCTTTTCTGGAAGGAACCATAATTATAGGCACCAGAAGCGTAAGCACGCAAGCAGCTTTGGGTCCAAGCGTGATTTCCGACGTATTAATCCAAGGAGAAGATGACATATGCGAGTAGAAACCTAGGTGCGAGACGGCTCAACACAGTGCTGTTTTACAGACGCTCGAAGACAACACAACTAATGACGAGACAAGACGTTTAGCGTTTAGAAAGCACCCAAAATAGAGGCGTGGTTAGATGTGGCGTCGGTTTATCTTTCAGGCTAGGGATCGGGAACCCTGGCCTGTAGAGAAGCAGAGAGTAAATATTTAGGCTGCGCGGGCCAAGCTGCTCCATCCCTGCCGTCCACCTCTGCGGGGTGCTGGGAACAGCCGTGTGCAGACCACACGTGCATAGCGGGCTGGCAACGTTTCAATAAAACTTTATCTACCTGAACAGCAGCACAGCTCCCATGCAAGGCCAAATAGCAGCAGCTGGGAGCATGGGCAGAGCAGGGACCACAGTGTCACCATGGTATCACCCAGCCTGAACTCCGGGCTGTCTGGCTCTGTCTCCTCCCCAGGAACAGGGGGTTAAAGGGGAAGGCTCGTACAGAAGGTGACCTCAGGTAACGTTCTTTGGGGACAGAGAGGGGCAGTTCCCTGGGGTAGTGCTCCCCACCTCCATTCTGCTGCCAGGGTCCTGGTCATGGCTCCCTCTCCCAGGCACTGGATTTCTGGGGTCGGGAGCTGCTCCCACCACCCCAGGCCCTAGGAAAGCTGCTGACAGGAACTTGGGCTCCCCACTGCCAGCCTGACGCCCACATACTTTCAGTGCTGCTGTCCTCACTCAAAAATCAGTAAAAATCCAGGAGCGAGGCCTGAGGAGGAGAGTGACACGATGCGTGCTCCGTCCAGAACCCGCCGTAACCGTCGATTCAGCTGGATTCACAACGCAGGCAGCGAGGTGACCGCAGGGCAGTGCTCCGCCTCGCAGCGCTTTCGTGCGTGTGGGCATCTGTGAGTGCACCGCGTGTGTGCGGGTGGGGGCTTCCTTATGGACGGAGATGAGCAGGTACTGACTGACACGCCCTGCGGTGTCTGCATACCGTCTCCTCCAGTTCCATTCACCCACCCACTCGTCCACCCATTCATCTGTCCATGTGACCACCCATCCATCCATCCTTCCACCCATCCATCCATCCACCAACCCAGTTACCATCCATCCATCCACCCATCCATCCATCGTCCATCCATCCATTCGTCTATCCACCCATCCATCCATCCATCCACCCACCCATCCATCCATCTGTCCATCCATCCATCCATTTGTCCATCCATTCACCCATCCATCCAGCCACCAACCCAGTTATCATCCATCCAGTTGTCCTTCCATCCATCCACCCATCCATCCATTCACCAACGCAGTTACCATCCATCCATCCATTTGTCCATCCATCCACCCATCCACCCATCCACCCATCCACCCATCCATCTATCCATCCATCCATCCATCCATCCATACTTCCATCCATCCATCCATCCATCCATCCATCCATCCATCTATCCACTTATCTACCTTTCTAGTCTGTCTGTCTGTCTGTCTATCATTTATCTGGAGAACAGGGAGTTGGAGAGTGCATCTGCTTTCACACTGTGTTAGGCACCTACCGAGATGGGCATAGGGCCGGCTTCCTTCCTGGGGCTGTGCAGCTTAGGCCTGTGCCGTGAGCCCCCCATACCCACACAGTCTCTGCAGGTGCTTGGGTGCTATAGGCCCTGCAGCTGGACGTGTGGAGTATCCGAGAGGTGTTCCAGCAGGACAGAGAGACAGAGTGGGTCACCCAGTCTGGGAGGGGTGGAGCAGGGGCCACTCTAATCTTCAGTGGGGTCCTCGGGCCAGGAGGCCACCTCTCCTGAGGAAGAGGACCTCAGGGGCTGGTGCTAGAGTCAGAGAACAGCTTCAGAGAGGACCAGCTGGCCAGGCCATGGCCCCTCGCGCCTATCTCTCTGCGAGGGGAGGGAAATCTTGAAGAGAGGGTGTAGGTTAGACTGCAGGCCCCTGCCTGTGAGGGGACAGCACCGGAGGGGCAGGGGACAGCCCAGGAAGGGGCTCTCCAGGCCCTGCACCAGCCTGGCCCTCTGTGCAGGTGCCCACTTTCTGCTCCCTCATGGGTGGCTCCTTGGCCTCACCCACCCTGGCTCCGCAGCCACGCTCTTCTCAGAGAGGCCTTCCCTGCCCGTCCGTCAGCCCACACATCACCTGCTGCCCTCCTCCCCTGGGCCGTGCCTCGGTTTCCCCATGACTGCCTGTCTCCTGGCTGAGGCGTGGGCCCCAGGAGGCTGAGCGGCTGCAGGCCACGGCAGCAGCCCCAGGCGAGACGGATTGGCCAGATGCTGGGTACAGGGCAGCTCCGCTCCCTGAGCCCCCACCAGGACCTGGGGGCACTGCTGGGTTGAAAGCTTACAAAGGAAGACGTGGAGGAGGGGCCGGGCTGGCCTCACGCTGCACTTCCTGCTCGGGTTCAAAGTCCGCCCTGGCCCTGGAACTGCCATTGCGCCTTCGGATTGTTCCCGGCCGCAGCAGCAGTCTGTTCAAAAGGCTCCAGCTGCCATCAGGAAATAGCTCAGGAAGGTCTCCATTAAACACAAGGAACCGAGATGCAATCAGCCGACCTGGAATGCAGGGCCGGTGCTAGCATCGGGGAGCAGCCTCAGAGAGGACCAGCGCGCCAGGCCGCGGCCCCTCGCACCTGCCAGGCGCGGCCAGCCCGTGCCTCCCGCGCGGGGCTGCGGGCGCCGCCGTGCTGGTGCTCCGAGTGCCCGGGCCGGTGATTGTCACTTCCTCTGGCTGGCACTGCCGTCCTCTTTCAGTTGTGGTCTCGAAGGCCAAACATGAACGAGGATTTTCCATTATGGTTGCAATTTTGGCTTGTAATTTTATCACTCAAATCTAAATCCACTTCAGAAATGCCATAAACTAATTGTCACTGAATAAACCGAAACTTTTGAGGAGTTTATAAAAGTGATTTAATGAGGAGGGGAAAAAAAAAAAAAAAAAAAGGAAAATAGAAAACAAATGTTGCCCACAGAATTGTTGGCAAAAAGGTAAAAACTCTCTGTTTCTGCTGAAGCCCGCCCCGGGCCGGGTGTGTGTCCTGCCCTGGGTGGCGTGGCCCAGTCGCTGGGCATGTTTGTCTTGGAGCCATGGAGCTGATTTCACCTTTGTCCCCGGGAAGCTGATGGGGAGACCTGGGGTGAGGCCTGGGCCTGGGGCAGCTGAGAAGAAATGGCCCCACATTGGCTCCCACTTGGGCCCTGCCTCGTTTCCTTGACCCAAACCTGTGGCAGTCACAAAGTGAACACTGGGTTAACACATGTGAGCTTGTTCACATGTGCGGCCACTTGCCTGGGCACGGAGCAGACACAGGCCACATGTGGGCAGGAGCTCCGTGGCCCGTACAGTCATGGACAATGCCCAAAGGCCTGATGTTGCCAGGCGCAGCGTCCACATCTGTAGCCCCAGTGCTCAGGAAGCTGAGGCAGGAGGAGCACCACAAGTCCCAGGCCAGCCTGGGCTGTGCAGCGTGACCCTTTCCCTGACAGCAACAACAACAACGAGGCCACAGAAAGCAGCTCTGTACTCCAAGTAGGAGCCTCAGGAGGCGGCAAACCTGTGCAGGGCGAGGCGGCGGCGCAGGCCTGGTGGAGCAGCCTGGAGATTCTGAGCACAGGCACGCTGTCGATGGCCCACGGGGGGAGGCCAGGCATGGCATCTTGGGGTGGAGACACAGCGTAGGCAAGGGCTACAGGGCTTGCCCTCAGGGAGGTGGCTGATGGGAGTCCTGCAGAGGGCTGGGTGCCGTGACGCCAAGCTCATGGGAGGGGGGCCGGGGAGCCCCAGCACACACACGTTGTCCTGAGGAAAATAAGGGTCTCGGCCTCAAACCTGGCATTTTCGGATCCTCTGAGAGTAAGGTGAGCAGGTTGGGGACCGCCCAGTGCAGGAGCCGGCTCCACGCGTGCAGGACAACACAGACACGAGATAGACAGATGTGGAATGTCCAGGGTCAGCTTGACCCTGACTGTGGCGAATCCCTACCCAAAGCTACCCTAAAACTAAGTCTACCCTAACCCTAACCTTACCACTAACCCTAACCCTGTCCTCGTTGTGGCCTGTAGTAACCCTACCCTACCCTGACCCCGTCCTAACCTGAGCTGATGGCTGCATGGCAGAATTCTCACCTCCCAAACCCTAACCCTGACTGAACCCTGACCCTAGCCTTATCTCCAACCCTCGCCCTCCCTCTGCCTCTTCAGCAGGGGCCACTGGTGCCTGATCCTGGTAGCCGACTCGGGCTGGGGCTGGCAGAGTGACTGCCCCACAGCAGGCGTCTGGCACCCCGAGGCAGGGCTTCCTCCTGTGCCCCTCTGGGCAAGGCAGAGCGGTGCTCTCAGACGTGGCGTTCCAGGACCATGGTGGCCCCGCTGGCCTGTGGGCCTTCTGCGGGTTCACCTGCTAGACACAGGGCCCAGCTCAAGCAGAGAGAAAACAGGGTGCCAAGGGGCGCGAGGGGCATGGCATAGGGGCTGCCACTGTCCCTGCAGGTCACCCCTGCAGGCAACTGATGCCCAGGCCCGGATGCTGGCCGAGTGCTCACCTGCCCCTCGTGTCAGGGGCAGTTGCTGGGCCTGAGTCTCCTCGGAGCTGTGAGACGGGCAGAAACCTCCGGGTTACCCTCACTGGCCACAGCAAGCACAACAGCTCCTGGCGTGGCCCAGGGCTGCGGCCGGAGTCAGTGTCCAGCTGGTCCCTGTCACCCGGCCATTGTGCCCAGCTCCACTGGCCTCTGTGGTGTGCGCCACAAGCCAGCCCCCGTGTCCTGTCCTCCCTGGAGCCGGGAGCCCTCACAAACATAAGCTTGTGGGGCGCAGGGGCTCCTGGGCTTGGCTGTCCCCCATCCCAAGTGACAGTGCTGCACAGCTAGGAGGCGGCGTGGCAGCCCTCGTGGCTGGGGGATGTGCGGCCCAGCTCACGGGTCAGGAACTATGCTTTTATTTTATTTAATTGTAACTTTGGGTGCCCACCGGTGACTATGGGAGCCACACTGAGCAGGGCAGCCTGATTGAGGGCCCCAAGGCCCTGAAGACTGCTTGGGAGAGGGGAGGGAGAGCTGAAAAACGAAGTGAGGAGGAGGCCGGGGAAGAGGGGATGGAAGAGGAGGAAATGGAGGAGAAAGATGAGGAGGAGGAGGAAGATGGACGATGGAGGAGAGGAAGAGGAAGAGACGGAAGAGGTAGAAAAGATAGGGGAGGTGGAAGAGGAGTTGGAAGAGGGGGATGAGTTGGGGCCGCATGACCCCCAAAACCCAAAGTGACGCTCGTATCCCCTCTCGCATGCCAGCTTCTTCGGCAGAAGTTGAGCCCATGAGTGAGCCTGAGGCTTCTTTTGAAGTGTCCGAGAGCCAGGCAGGAAGATCCAGTTCTCCTGGGCTGGGAGGAGCAGGAACCCTCTCCCCACCCCTCTCCTTGGATGGGAGAGGACCAGGCCTTGGCCTTTGGGAGTCATGGGGACACTTGGAACATGCAGCTCCTTATATCCCTGCCTGGAACCTACACAGCAGGGGTCCCAGCCCCTGTCTCTGGGGATAGCCGTGCTTCCCCAGTGCAGAGACCTGGCACACGGGAGACCTAGGGGAGACCCAGGCCAGCAGGCGGGAGGTACGCGTTCACAGGCCCACCGGCTCACCAACACAGGAAGGGGCCTCCCTCGTCATGTCTATAAAATGGGACAAAATACACAGAAAGTGTGGAAGACAAGCTGGGAAGCTGGAAGTCCACATGCTGGTGTCCAAGCATCCCACAGCAGCTAAAATGCTATGTCTGGTGCTGATGTCAAGACAGATTCAGAGGCCACAGAACGTGGCACCCAGCCACGAACCCGCACTCACACGGCAGTGAGCACTGGCGAGGGGCCGAGGACGCGTGCTGGGAAGGATGGGCCTGCGCCCTCGACTGGGAGGGAGGCTGGGTGTCCACGAGCCACCACGGGCAGAAGCCCCACCTCACGCCATATGCAAGTGGACGACAATGTCACCAGAAGCGCCGGCTGTGACAGCCAGAACCGGAAGGCTCTCAGAGCAAAAGGCAGGCGGGAATCTTCACGGCTTGGGATGTGATGATGATTTCTTGGCTGCGACACCACAAATACAGGCGGTGAGAGAAAAACACAGATCGATCCATGCAGAACTCTGGGCACAAATATGACCTGAGAGCACTCAGCAGCAGCTCTCAGAACAGCGGCCCCCAAAGTGGACATGTGCCAGGGGCCTGCGACAGGCAAACACATCCATCAAACGTGGTCTGTTCAGACAATGAAGTATTACTCAGCCTTCAAAAGGAAGGAAATTCCGACATATGCTGTAACGTGAAGGAACCTGGGGCACGGTATGTGGCGTTCACAAACCAGCCACTTCCGCTCATCTGAGGTAGCAGGTTCCCAGAGGCTGCCGGGCTGGAGGGAGGGGAGCGGGAACTTGCTTCATGGGGAGAGAGTTTCAGTTCTGCAAGACGGGAAGACTTTTTTTTACTTAAAAACGGCAAAATGCAAACACTGTGCTCTGCAGACTACCACAGTACAAGAAAAAGGGAAAAAAGAAAGCCCCAGACAGGTGTGACGCTAAGAGAAGGCAGGCGAATATCTTAACCGGGTTGGCAAGCAGCAGGTGCCTCAGAGCTCCGCGTTTGCTCCCTGGGCGAGGCCGCGTCTGAGGTGCCTGTGAGATGCTTTGCGGGTGATCGCGAGAAGCAAGATTGGCCCCCGCACTGCTCAGCGGCAGGAAGCTGAGGAGCCCGAGTAGAGAGGTGGCCCACGGGGTCCTGCTTACAGCGTCACCCCAGTGGACAGTCCTCGTCCTCACAGGGTACCAGGCTACGTGGACACAGCCCTGCCAGTGGCCTCGGGCCCTGTCCAAAGCCACGCTCATGGCCCGCCGCAGTGGGCTGGCCCGGGCTGTGCACCCGACCCGGCATCTGCGCCTGCGGAAGCTCACACCCCGCCTCTGAGAGGAGCAGAGGGCAGGGTCTCTCCTGCTGTGTGGAGGTCACCACTGGGCCGCAGCCCTCCGCCAGGGCCCTGCCCCAGGGATCCTGCGGTGATGGACACTGGCACTTGGGCAGCGACTGCAGGGAGGGGCTGCACGCACAGGGCCAGGCGTGACCCTCGCCTGGACCCAAGCCCTGCAGTGTGCAACTGGCCAGCCAGCCCGCTGGCCGCTCCATCTCCTAATGGGACATCTGGCAGCGACAACCAGGCCTGATCTTATCGCCCTGGCCCCTGGCAGGTCTGGCTCCACCAAAATAACTTCATCTGCAAATAAAATAACAGGACCAAAGCCCTGCCTGTCCCCCCACTGCGGGGCGTCTGCGCTGGCCAGTGCGCGGGTGTCCCTGCCTGCTGGCCTCCGGGTGCCCGAGCAGGAGCGGGCAGTTTCTGATTTTCTGTCCTTAGTGGGACCTAGAACGGCCTGGTCCCACACCCGCCCTTCCCAGCAGGAAGCGCGCGCCCCTTGCAGGAGTCCTGGCTGCGTTTACATCACCCAGGAATTTTCTTTCCTGGCTCGGCCTCTGGCATCACCCGGCTGAGAGGCTCCAGGAAAATCGTAAACCCTGCTGAATGGCGCTGGGCGGCCAGCCCTGCAGACGCGCTGGGCTTTGTGTCCTGCGATGGCAGGGGGAACTTGGCCAGGAAGCCAGACCGCCAGCTGTCTGCAGCACTGGCTGTGAGGGTGGGGGGAGCCCAGGGGGCGTCCACTGGTCCCCAGAGACACAGGCTCACTCGGGGGGCGGGGGGCGGGGGGCCCAAGGCCTCAGGCCTTCTTTTCCTCGCTCAGGGCCGGGTGCGTCACACACAGGAAGCACAGATGAAGGGAACTCAGCCGGCCTGGCCATGTCACAGAATAGCCGCGTGACCTTTGGTGACGCAAGTCACCTCTCCGGGCTCCCATTTCCACGACTGTAAAACAAGGGTAGACTGGGTGGGGTCAGGTGCTTCCCATTGTCTTGTCCTGGGCCCTTATTTTTCTCTGAAAAACATCCTAGGAGGGGGATCTTTCCGGTGGTGGAGCTGAGGTTCTGGGTGGCGGCCACTCAGCCCTCCCAGGAGCGGGCGGGGCCTTCGGGGAGAATCCCAGCTGGGGATTCGCACGGCTTTTGGGGTCGTCCAGCCCACCTGAGCCCTCCTGTCTTGGATCCTCTCCTACTACCTGTCCGTGGGCCCACTCCTCCATCCACCCTCTCCCCACCCACAGTTATGGAGCTCTCCCCTCCTCTGCCCGACTCTGCCGCATTCCAGACCTGGTGCAGGCGCAGGTGCAGGCCCTGGCCCATGCCCGCCCCCGGCTCCAACTTCAGTTCACTGATGAGCCTGGGCTGGGGCCCCCCACTGCTCCCTGAGCAAGAGGCTGCCTTGTGCGTGGAGAGCCAGAGGAGCCCCGTCCTGCACTCAGCTCACGGGCTGCACACGCTGGGGCTGGGGCTGGGGCTGGGGCCCTGCCCTGGGTGAAGCGAGGCTCCTGGGAGTCGGGCTGCACACATGATGCCTTAGAGTCCATCAGAACAGGTGCACACGTCCCCTACAACCCACCCCTGGGCTTGGTGGGCAGCACCAGGGGGCCTGGCCCATAGAAGGAGGCTCAGGCCAGGGATGGAGGAGCCAGGCCCGGTGCCATGGGCAAATGCCCACACAGCGCCAGGCATGGGGTCGGGACCAGCTGGGAAGCGCAGAGCCTTCTATAAGCTGCCCTCAGTGGAGTTAGCAGACAGAACCAGAAGATGGGGTGTGGGCGGGGGGTGGGGGGGGCACATAACACCTCAGCCTTGAGAACCAGCACCAGCCCAGGGGAGAAAGCGACCTCAGTCCTGGTCCAGGTGACGGCAGGTGCCACCTCGCCCCATCTCCAGCCCATCTGTCCTGCACCCCCAACCCCGAACAGCTCCGCCCTCACACCCCACCCCCGCTCCCAGAGTGGCAGCAGCCAAGGACTTGGAGGAGTGGCAGGTGGAAAGCAAGGAGGGGACCCTGGCCCCTCCCCAGGGCAGCCAAGCATGGGGTGACTCCAGGGCTGAGGCCAGGCTCGCCTGACAAGGAGCATCTGGGGGTGGGGTCAGCCCTTCCAGAATCCAGCCAGGCGTGGTCTGAAGACACCCAAGTCCCCAGAGCCCGCTCCGTGCCAGCTTGCCTGGGGTTGGAATGAGGACAACCACCCTTAGAGGCTCCCAAAAGCTTCCCAGATGCCAAGAACCCAGGGCAGCCCACCCCTGGCACCCCCAGGGAGAGAGGGCTCACTTGCACCCCCTGGTGGTGAGGCTCGTGAGCGCTCAGCACCACAGGTGGCCCCTGAGGGAAGAGGGGCAGAAGCCGCCCAGCTGTGGTGTCCCAGGGACATCCACTTTTTCCCTTCCTGGTACCGAGATTGAACCCAGGGTCTTTACACGGAGCTCCATCACCAGCCCTTCTTAAAGTCATTCTTTGTTCTGAGACAGGGTCTTGCTAAGTGGCCTCGCCTGGGCTAGAACTTGCGATCCTCCTACATAAGCCTCCCAGGTGCTGGGATGATAGACCTGCACCATGGGGACACCAGGGAGCTGTGTGCTTAGACCCCGGCTCCTCCTCCACACAGGGGTT
>PVKN010021864.1:0-15349 GCA_004027915.1 Capromys pilorides
ATAATGCATCCGGAGCAATACTTTCAGGTTGTGAGCTTGAATCCCAGTAACCACAGAAACCTGAAAGATATTTTCTAGGACACCACAGTACATTTATTAATAACTGGAAACACTTTTACTGTTAGTTGCAAGTTTTTTTGAAATCTAAAATTATCTGCGTAGAACTCTTCATTGCTCTATTCTTTAAACTACCTGAAATTGTGCCTCTCCTAATCGCCTGTGCAGATTGCCCAGAATATAATTTACCAAGTGATACAAGGTGTGTCTAGTGCCTTACTCATTGTTAACTGAAGAAGGCATCTTTGCTATATTATTTTGTTACTGCTACAAGAAAAAAAAAATTCATTCTTTTGTTTGTAATTCACACCAGAAGGCACCAAGGAGTCCGGGTACTAGTTTTTCTTAATGGTCTACTAATGAAGTAATTATAAAAGTTATTTTATCTCAGGCCTGGCCCTAGAATGGTGGAGCCTATTGACCGTAAAATGAAACTTCCAAAACCGTGAGTCAAAATAAAGAAAATTGTGTGTACAGATACTGCGTTCGCATGGTGAGTGTACATACTGTGTATATCAAACATGTAGAAATAGAAACAAAAGAAAAAGAAAAATCCAACAAATATTTTTAGTTATCTTGGAGTTTTTGTTTTCTGTTTTGTTAAAAAAAAAAAAGAATATAGAGCTAACTAACACACAACTTTGGGTGAGAGATTAATCAGGAAAATATTTATTTATTTATTTATATTACTATTATGGCTGGCTCAGCCTACCCTGAGGGTGGGGCTGGTGCAACATGTGGTGCCAGGGATGAAACCGTTGTCCCTGCAGTTGCCTAAACTTTCCTAAGCAGGTGCTTTAGACCACTGAGCCATCTCGCTGGCCCTAGTCAGGAGCATTTATACTAATCCAATATAATTAGTTTTTAAAATTACACATTAATTATTCTAATTGATTTGAGAATTAAGTGAATTACTGCATTTAAAGCATTTATATAAATTGTACCTAAAAATCTGTGATGTCTGAGGGTTTGGTATTCATGTTATTATTGTTCGTTTTGTTGTTGAGAAAATTGCTGCTGCCTGGTGATTTACCATGAAAAGAGTATGGTAAACCTGTTGGAAACAACTGCCCCATTATAGTTGTTACGGTTCAACTAGTTGTCCTCCCAAAGCCTTGTGTAACTTATGCAGCTATCAAGCCCACGGCTCAAGTGGCAGGGCCAGAGGACCAGGGTGAGGCTTGAGGAGAGGCACAGATCTTTGAAATGACAGCACATTACCCCCGTGTGAACCCCCGCCCCCTAGCTGGTGGCCTCTCTTGGAGATATGAAGCAGATCATCCTGGACACGGCGGTGCAGAGTCTCAAAGTCTTGCTGTGTAATTCAAGCTGCTTTAAACTATGAAATCTTCAGTAGATGGGAGCTAAATAACACTTTTCTTCTCTAAGCTTGTGTGTCAGATATTTGTCCCAGCAATGAGAGAAGAGTACCTAAAATAATAGCCAAAAGAAGAGAAGGTTATAATCATTATTATTGCAAAGACCACAGCATCATCAAAAACAATTGTTATAATCCTATAAGAATGATTATAGTCATGATTATTTGTTTTCTTGTCTCTTATTCTCTTTTATTACCTTTTTTGAAAATAAAATTTACTTGAGAATACAGCAATAATCAATATAACATTAGAAGCAGTATGCATTAAAAGATGAGAATGATAGGTATTCCAAGCATGATTTTAGTGTTACACATTGCTATCCTTAGTGTAGTTGCTTAGTTCACAGATATCAGCATTTATAGGTAGTCAGGGTGAGAATTCTAAATGACTGTGATAAAAACAGCATGGTATTGGCAAAAAATTAGACCTCAACATCAACGGAATAGATTAGAAGATGCAGAAGCAACTATAAACACACTCGGGCAACGTATCTTCGACAAAGGGGCCAAACACATTTACTGGAAGACAGACAGTCTCTTTAACAAATGGTACTGGAAAAACTGGCTCTCTACATGTCAGAAACTAAAATTTGACCCAGGTCTATAACCATGCATTAAATCAAAGTTAAAATGGATTAAAGATCTAAATATTAAAGCTGAAACACTAAATCTCCTGGAAAAGAAAGTAGGAGGAAATCTTGAAGACACTGAGGTAGGTATGAACAAAAATCAAACTGCATGGGTAATACTTGAAAGAATTAACAACTGGGACCTCCTCTTGTTGAGAAGCTTTTACATGTCAAAAGAAATTACCAACAGAGTGAAGAGACAATCTACAAATTTTGAGAAAATCTTAACTATTAAGCACTTAGACAAAGGTCTTCTCTTTAGAATTTATTAAGAACTAAAAACCATTAGGACCCATAAATTCAAAGACTGAATCCAGAGATTGGCATCTGAGATGAACACACACTTCTCAGAGCAACAAATACTAGAAGCTAATAAATACTTGAAAAAATGATCCCCATCAGTAGCTATCCATGAAATTCAAATGTAAGCAACATTGAGATATCATCTCACCCCAGAAAGAATGGCTACCATAAAGAAATCAACCAACAACAAATGTTGGAGAGGCTGTGGAAAAAGGAACACTTCTTCACTGCTGATGGTAATGTAGACTGGTGCAACTATTATGGAAATCAGTGTGGAGACTCCTTAATAAACTAGGACTGGAAATTCCATTAAATCCAACTATTCCCCTACTGGGAATTTTCCCAGAAGAACTGAAAACATATCATAGTGATATTTGTGCATCTATGTTTATAGCAGCACAATTTGTGATAGCCAAATCTTGGAAAAAACCTAAATGCCCATCACCTGAAGAATGAATGAAAGAGATGTGATATTTTTATATAATGAAGGACTACACAGTTATAAAGAATAATAAACTTGAAGCCTTCATATACAAGTGGATTCAACTTGAAGATATACTCATAAGTGAAATAAACCAGATCTACATGTGTAAATATCATATAGTCTCCCTAGTGCAAGAACTCACAAGAAGACATACACATGGAAAGGCATTCCACAGTTAAATGTAAAGTGAGAACTTAAAGGATTACACAATGAAGATAGAGCAAGGAGAAACATTAGAAAATATGGCAGGAGCAAAATCATGCATTTATACACACAAGATAGTTAAGACAATGATCCTAAGAATCTCCAACAGGTTTTTTAAACTAGCAGCCATCATTACTATAGCTTATATGTTAAGGTATCAAATATTAATGTTTAAATGATTTATTAAAATTCTAAAGTTACATGTTTTAGGCCAAGAAAGCTTGCTCATAGTTAAAGAAATGCATGGGAATTGATGTGACACAGGACATTACACGTCAGAAAGTACATTCAATATAACTTGTGATTTTAAATGCATGAAGGAATGAAGGCAATGCTGCTGACAAATCCTCATCTTTAAATGACCAATTCCTGTACTCTTCTCAGCACCCACATCTCTATTTCCTGTGGGTGTTTCATTAGTAGCACTGCCTGGATACTAATGAAAAAAAAATTAAGAATAGGCTGCCATGCTTTCTTCTCTCCATTATAATTTCCAAATGGTCCTTATTATTGGTTCTGAATCTGCAATTTAAGCTCGCTCGCTCTCTCTCTCTCTCTCTCTCTCTCTCTCTCTCTCTCTCTCTCTCTCTATCTCTTCTTTTCTCCTTGACATAACTTTATGGATTTATATTAAGCAATGTTGTGACCTCCTTCCATTTCAGCGATGTATCATATTTTACTGACAACCTTGCTGTTTTTTTGCCAAATAGCAGTCAGATCATATTGCCATGATTTCAACACTAAACTACTACACTAACTAGACAATGCTTGTGAAAATGATAGTTGCTCATTTATTCCTCTTCCATCCAATTAAATACCACTTCCTCTTACACTATTTTATCTTTTATTTCCTTTTGAGACAAGGTTTTTCTATACAGTTTAGACTGGCCTCAAACTCACAATCCTCCTGCCACAGCCTCCCCAGTGCTGAAATTATAGCTGTGCCACCATGCTTGGTCTTCATGTCCTCTTTCTCAATTTATTTATTTATTTTTTGTTTTATTCATAGTGATCCTCCTGTTTCCTACCTCCCACATGCTGGGATTACAGGTGCATGCCACCATGCCTGGACTCCATCACTGGCTCAATGCACATGTGGAGCCAGGGATTGAACCCTGGCCCCATCTCAATTTAATTTTGACCCTGGAAATAGCAGTTTCTTATCTGAATCACTATTCTTCTCTCCTTATTGAATAATTCTACCAATAAATAAACCTGGCATTAGTTCCTGCATTTAAAATGCCCATTCAAATGTACTTTAAAAGAAAATAGGGGGTCTTTGTTTCTCTAAAACATGTCAGAAGATTCTTTGGTTTCTCTTTTTAAAAATCTTTATTTTCTGCTTGCTTCCGTAGCACATATACTAAAATTGGAACCATGTAGAGATTAGTGTGACCCCTGCACAAGATTGACACATACATTTGCAAAGCATTCCATATTTAAAATAATATTAATAATAATAAATAAAAACATTTGCCATGTATCCTTACTTCCTGTTCTCACCCTTAGAGGGAGAACACACTCTTCCTGACTTCATCATTTCCTGCCCAATGTCTGCCCCTAGAGCCAAGAGCCTGTGAATAGATTGTTAATACACCTCTCTATACGGCAAAGGGAAACTGTCCAATGCAATTGGTGAGGATTAGAAGACAAGTAAAATGTCATGGGTCTTCTGAACATATGGAATGTAGTCTAATAAGACCTTGAAATATGAAAGAGGAACACAAATGAGTCAGAGGGGAGAGGTAGCTATGCAGGCAGACTTTAGATCTATGATTATCTACTCTAATGATGAAAGGAACAGGCAAAAATAAACAAAACAGCAAAACAAAAGATTCTTCTCTACCGGCTCCAGCAGGAATGCAACCCAGGCATCACAGATTCTGTTTCAGGGAAATCCAGTTTACACCCCTGTTCTCCAGAATGTACACTAATATATTTGTGTTGCTTTAAGTTATTACATGTGTGACAATTTGCTGTAGTACCAAAAGGAAATAGATGAAATCTCCTTTCTCTCTGGATGCCTCTCCTGTTATGGCTTCCACCCTATTCTTGTGCAGAAGCCACTTGTCTCAGTTGGTCTTCTCTCACTGCTGGAACAAATACCTAATACTGAATGATGGAAAGGTTTATTTAATTCAGAGTTCCTGGAGGTTTCGGTCCATACTCAGCTGGCTCCAAGGCAGAGTGGTACATGGCAGAGAGTAACCTTTAAAAGAAGGTGATGGCAAAGAGAGTAAAAGGGTGTGGTAGCAGCTGAGGCAGCTAGCTAGCCTCTCTCTCCTTAGATTGTAATGAAAGACACCTGCTCCAGGGCAGGTGCAGCACCCACGTCCCTGATAATAAATCCCAAAATGCAGAAGCTGCCCTATGAATGCATGAGGCTTTGCAGGGACAACTAGACACAAGCCACAACACTACTGTTTTACAGCTCATCAATAGCACCATGTCCCACACTGCAGCAGTCTTTGACATCAGGTATTGTTTCCAAATCTATATAGATAGATAGACAGACAGACAGACAGAGAGACAGACAGACAGATAGATATAGAGATATAGAGATAAATATAGAGATAGAGATAGAGATATATAGACATCTCCTGTTTGGTTATTCGATCAGCTTTCTTAAGAAACATTTTATTCTGTATACAATTCTTTGAGTCTTCTAAGATTTATTTATTTTTCCAACAGAATTCTAAGAAAAGTGTGCAATTTTTGAGAAATGGCATGCATGTGTGCATGTATGTGTAGGTGTGTGTGAGACTTCCACCAAGTCCTTACCTAGATATGATGAAATAATTGAGCTAGAAATCATTTTAGTGTAAAGTTTCAACTTGAGATTTTTCCTGCCACAAAAGGATTCAGCTGAGCGATGCTAGTGTGTGGTTAGGATTTCCCAAAAGAGGTTCTTTTATTTTTCCACTGACTAGACTAACATGGGGACCAAAAAAAAAAAAAAAAAAAAAAAAAAAAAAAAAAAAAAAGAAAACTCCTTCTGAAGTACATTCTTCCTCTGAACACAACTTTTGGGAGCTGACTCTATTTCCCACTAGGATCTCTCTACATCTGTGCCTTCTCATCCTTCTATGTTGATGGCTTTAAGATAAGCTCCAGACCACTAGGGAAGAGAAAACAAACTTTAAAAAGATGTCAAAATACCAGGCCCAATATTAGCTTATGTTAGAGAACACAGCTTTCTTGCTGTCTTCTGGTACCTGTTTCTCTAACATTATCACCTACTCTACTTAAGTAACTTTGTGAAATAAATCAGACCAACCTGTGTGAACATGATATTGTCTCCCTGGTGTAAGATCCTGTGAGAGGTAGTGGGATCTGAAGGGTACAATGGATATTGTAAAATGGAAAGAATTGTTTAACATGAGGGAACAACTGGGATGAGGGGAAGAAAAAGAAATATATATATATATATATATATATATATATATATATATATATATATATCTTGGAAAATTGTACTGCTGATTTCTGCTGGTCTATTGAAAGGAGTAGTTGATCCTTAATGTTTTTCTTTTCTAATTTTTTTTATAATTTTTTCAACCACTTTTATAGGCTTACAGGTATATCTGGTAATCTGAACAATTACATTGAAGACAGCAATGTGCAATATAACAGCCATGTTTGAATTTTTATCATTTTGTTTAGTGAAATTCTGGATGCTTTCTTTTTTTCTAACATTTTAATTGTTATTAGTACCTGTTTTCGTTGCATAGATATTGCATTCACTGTGTAGATGCATGCACATAACTCCTTCTATCCTCCTCCTCCTCCTGTATGCTTTCTAATTTTTTTTTTTTTTTACAATTTTTGTATTATCTTTTTGTCTTTTTTTTTTTCTGAGACAGGGTCTCACTATGAGGTTCAGGCTGGCCTTGAGCTCACTTTTGTAGCCCGGGCTAGTCTTGAACTCACAGCAATCCTCTTGCCTCAGCCTCCCAAGGGCTGGGATTACAGGCATGTGCCACCATGCCCAGCTGTATTATATTTAAAAATTAAAAAAAAAAAACATTAAAAATTTACTGCATGAAACATTAAAAGGTATCTGTGCTGTGCGTTATCCATATGACGGGCAATCTGTAATCAGGAAAACTCCCCCCCACACACACACACAGTGTTTTAAACTTGTACACATACCGTTAAAGAGAGGTCACACACTAATTTTTTCCCTACTTGTTACTTTTTATTGATCTCCTTTACTGGCTTCTCTTTTGCAGTTCTAGTTATTTGATGTTGAAATATTCTTAAGACTCATACAAGATTATCTATTCTCAGTACAAATTCTGTGTTCTTCCTTATGTAGATTTAAATATCATTGTTATACTGTCTCTAGTGTCGACATTGTTGCTATGTTCATAATTCTACTACACAATTATCTCTGCAACAAAAACACCTGAATAGAACAGGTATCTCTAGATTAACATTCCACAATGCACAAAACCAGCTCCGTTCTTCAATCTGTCTTCATTGCCCTCCCGTGCTTACCACCTCTGCCTTCCTTCACACCCACCTTGTTCGAGGGAACACACACTGCTGACTCTGCCTTTTCTCTCACTGTCCAAAGGAAGTCTTTAGCGCGTCCTCCAGTCTGTCTACTCTTCTTCACCTCACACTAAAGGCCCTGCACCATCTCCTAGCTGAAACCATCCTTTGCTGTGCCTTGGCGTAGTGTAGCTATTCAGTGTGATCTTTCAGTGACACCAAAGGTGTGCGAGCCCACACGGCTACTCTTCCAACCAAATGTTAAGCCACGCTCAACATGAGGTTTTGCAAACTTTAAAACACCTGCCTCATTTTGTGTCAAAATTTTCAACATATTTATACTAAAACTCCAATATGCTCAAGGCCCTCAGCTATGCTCAATCGATCCCATTCAGCTCACTAGCCCCCATTTCCCACAGATCTATTTGGCTCTAGCCATACTCATTTTACAGCAGTCCTCCAGGATCCTCATTTATTTTGTTTTTCACTTTCTTGCCCTGAAGTGGGAACGCAGGGTCTTTTGCACCGCATTCCATTTTCAGGCATGTTTATGTGATGGAAAATAGCATCTGGCTAAATTGCCCAGGGCAGCCTTGAACTTGTCATTCTTTTGCCTGAACCTCTCAATGAGTTGGGTTACAGGTATGCACCAGTACACCTGACCTTATATGTCTTTTCAACTGAATAGATCCTATGGCAGTTTAAGGTAGTGCTTGCATTTGGCTCTGGAAGCTGATCCTGAGTCCCGCACACCGAGTCACATTCCCACTCCAGTTGGAGACATCATCTCCCTAAGTCGCGGAGGTGCTCAGCCTGAGCTCAAATTTGCAAACCTCCAGCCTCAGCCTGCTCAAGGGCTGGGGTGACAGACAGCCCTCCGTGGCATATTCACTCCTCCGTGATAGCCCATGTCCAACTTAAATGCTGCTTCCCTCACTTCTTCAAACATTACTTCTCCTAGGGAATTTTCCTTCCTCTTCCAAACTCCATTTTTCACCTTTTCTATCTAACCACCTACTCGGGTTCCTCAGAAGTTTAGTCCCATGGAGATACAGGAATTCTCTTGTCTGTCACCGCATCACAGAAATTCGAAGCAAGAGTCATAGTTGGCCTAGAGAAAGCGCTGGCTGAGCTGTTTATGCATGCACAAGTTATCAAGTAAATAAGCATATTCATGGCTCAGAAAAGCTGGTCAATTCCAAAAGGCTGGAAATAATGTCTTGTGATCACACTAACTGAACTTACTGAAATCTGAGGGAAAGTTTAGCAACTTTTACATTAAGGTCTTTTAGGAAAAATAATTTACACATGTCCCAACTAGGCCCCCAAAATTTGTTACAAAGGGCCTTCCAGGTTTTGTTTTCTTAAATCTTGTTAAACACCAGGGAACTTTAGTGAAAAAAAACTCCCTTGAGGCCTCTTAAAAGAAGCCAGAGTAGGACTGGTGAGTTAGCTTACCGAATAAAGTGCTATAGGTAGGGTTTACAAAATGTTCAACAGGATTTCTGAATTAAGAATAAAATAACCCACTACTATAATGGAACATTGGACTACACATATAACTATTTTCTCTTAGGTCAATTAGAAGAAATATTTGTTCCAATAGTCTTTAGAAAATTTTTATCTGCATCTTGTACTATGAAGACAGCAATATGCATTGTATTCATTATGGTGGCTGACCTACTGACATGTTCTAAAACTGTCTTGTTGCTATTTCTTTCTTGTTGAAATTAATGAAAGAAAAAAAAAACTGCCCAAATTTAATATTAATAAAGGGCTAGGGAGATAACTTGGTAGTTTAAACGCCCACATGGCAAGGGCAAAGACCTGAGTTCAATCCCTAGAACTGCATGCTATACCAGCTCTAGAATACTAAGCGCCCCTTGCCAGCACTGAAACTGGTTGTGGGGGCGCATACCTACAATTCCAGCACTGGGGAAGCTGAGGCAGGAGTATTGCTAAGAGTCTGAGCTGCCTAGCAAGTCCTTGTACCAAATTAAAAAAAAATAATATTAGTAAAGTGGTGCCAAATTATAAAGATACTCTTTTATATTTAAGTATATTTTGCTACTACAGAAACAGGACTTGCTAGAGAACAGAAAGGAAGATTACTCTTAACTTCAAAAATCATGAACACATGTAGACTCACAGATGTTTGTAGGCTTTTATGGAATAAGTAACTACACTGTACACTTCCATAATGAAAACAAGTTTTATTCTAGTGGTTATTGTTCATTGAAACATTATGGTCTTAGCAGCATTATAAATAACAAAATCTAGTAACTCCAAGATGGAGCCATTGTTTATGGGTTTTTCTTCACCTCACACCTGTGCCAGTTCCTAGCTTCTCAACACACGTGCCCCAGGAGGGCCATTTTTCTTCCATGGACCATGCAACATAGTTATCGCTTGCATATTCCCAGAGATTTGGCTACAGTCATCTTGGGAAAGTAAGCAGTTTTTGAGAACACATGAGCTCTGTGATCCTCCTGAAAGAAGGTCATAATTAGCACTGCATCATCACATCATCCACTCCCTGTAAGGAGAATATCCTGTTGGCGCAAAGTTGCTCTGACATCAGATGTATGTTACAGCCCCAACTTTCTAATACCTACTAATACTGTAACTGTAGGTAACTCGCTACTCTGAAACTACTAGCAATGTTTTATATGCACAGCCTATCTATACAGGAATTTCTTGAGTGATACCATATATATGAAAGTGATTTGATAAATACCTGCAAAGTCTCCAAACTCATGTACCTTGTGTCTAGATGTCCCCCCAAAGCCTGCTGCACAGGTGTGGTTATTTAGGGGTGTCTGAATCTAGAGCTTGTGCTTGGTTCCTGGTGCAATGCTAAGATTGAGGCAGCTAGGATTAAGGGTGGGTGATTACTAAATCAGTCCACTGATTGGTTGGCACAAACCTAATTCCAGTAATCTGGTTAAAATACAAGGGACACCGAGAGGCTTATCTGCTCTCTTGCTTGCTTTGCTATTTTCTGCCATCCAGGAAATGTTTTGGCTCTATAATGCCAATCCACTGTACCACAGTGTCTGGAATCCTACCTGTCTCAGAATCAGCTAAAATCTTTACAAACTGTTTTTCCCCTTTAACTTTGGCTGTCGGGTATTTTTTCTCAGCAAAGAAAGAAGTAACTAAGATAGAACACAGTGTGCTTTACTTAAATGATAGCAATACAATATTTCTAAAAACCATCCTGTGTTAATGAAGAGATGGAAGCATATATCAAATTCTTGATCTCCAAACAGATGACAGAAACATTTCTCTTTGGATTAGGTTTTTATTATTTTGCAATTAAATAATCACAAATATTTAATTAGTTACTGACAAAGGGGTTTCTTATAAAATTCCCTTTAACAATCCAATGATAATTAGTTAACTAGCATTTTAGGAGTGCTTTTTGTTGCACGTAGCATGAAGGAAAAATAAGCTTGAATGAAATCGCATGTGACAAAATAATTGCATCAGATCAGCTCTCTGGCTCACTGTGTGAGAGAATGCTCTTGATTTCAGTGTGGAGAACTATGCTCAAGCTTTAGCCATAATTGAAACATGAGATAGAGCTATTCACCTGGAAACACGCGGGTCAAGTGGAGAGAGGCGCATGCTGTGTGCAGGGCCAGGGAGCCTTTCCTTTGCACAGCAGGCGCTGGCCTCCCTGCCTGCAGCAGAGCAGGAGCAGCAGGGCCCTACCTCAGGGATCTGCCTGCTCACAATGGAAGGCGACCCCGGGTACAGAGTCCCACTGAGCGCTCCCTTTGCTGGGTGCAAGCTGAGGCTTTCGAAAGATGAGAAGTAATTTTTTTTTTTTTTTTTGCTTTGATAACTTCCCACTTTTTGTCATTTACTTATTGGCACTTAAAAAAGAAAGAAAGAAAGAAAGCTTCTTAACTTCCTTGCAAAGAAAAAAGCTTTAAGTGAGAAAAACTAACTGAAACCTCACACTGGCCGATTTCAAAGTCAAAGGGAAGTGGAGATTCTCAATCTACAGAGAAGAAGTAACAGTGAAAATAGTCTAAAACACCTGAGTACTTGAGTATTTGTACTCTTAGTACAAATTCATATACAAATGAAAACCATAAAAAATGAGAGAATTTATTAAATGGAAACAAGAGTTGTAGAATAAGCAGTATTATCAATAATCAACTGACAAGTTATAAATCCTCAAAAATGCTGTGGAAGAAGAACCTTTCAGCCTTGAAATTATAATCCGGGAATCCTATCCGTAGGTTTCAGATCATGGTCATTGTGCTTCCCTTAAGGCTTTTCACTGCTTTCTTGAGATTTTTCAGGAAAATAAAATGGTCCGGGAACCTAACAGGGCGCAGGAACTCAAATCAGAACATAAAAATATAATTCTTAAAAATCAGAGACGTCTTACCTTCAAATCCTGACCCTTACTTCCTGCTTATCCATTTCATAATAGATGCTGAAGCTGCTGTTAAATCTCCTGAGCATCGGGGTGTGACCTGGCTCTTAGGGTTGTTTTGAGTGTTAAATGATTAACTTATGTCAAAAGCCTGGGATGCACCTGTGCTCAGCAAATGTTGACGCTTTACCCCAGCAAGCCAGTTCTCGCCTCTAAAATGCATTCCTTGGTTTCCTTCGTTTTGGACTCTTTGTCACTGTTCTTTGCCCTGGCACAGTGTAGCAGTGTACTAAGCAAAAGAAACAGAACCTAAACATATGTAAACACTTATGGAACATTATGTTTCCAATCTGTCAACGAAATTTGAACATTTAAATTTTCAAAATATTTCAAGTGGCAGAAAAGGTAATTTTTTTTAGTATTTTCCAAAATAGATTCGGAATTCTTTAAGTATTTTCATTTCTGCTGATGTAAAGCTTAACAGAAGTAGATAATTTAAAACTCTCTCTCTCTCCACCCTTAGATTTTTTAAGTGAAATTTCAAAATGCTTTTTATTTTAAGGTGGTAATTTCGTTAAACGACAAATTTTCAATGCCTTTAAAACCATTTCTATGCAGCATATATGCTGGCAATAATTTCCACAAACAATGTCAAACACACATAATTCTGCTTTATCTCATACTGTGTTCGTTATTATCCGTAGAATTCATAAAATTCAACACAGTCTTTAAACTGTTTTTTTGGCCTTGACTATGCAACAGTTAGTCTCTCATCTTCAGAATATCTCAGAAAACTAATATTTCTTTACCTTTCAGGAAGCATAAAGATAAGGACATGTACTCAGATTCAAGGAGTCTCCACACTGCTCTCCATGACGGCTGTACCAGTTGCATTCCCACCAGCAGTGGGGAAGGGTTCCTTTTTCCTCACAGCCTCTCCAACACTTGTTATTGGTTTATTTCTTTATGATAGCCATTCTTTCTGGGGTGAGATGGTATCTCCGTGTTTTAATTTGCTTTTCACAGATGGTTAATGATGTGGAGCATTTTTTCATGTATTTATTAGCTTCTAATATTTCTTCATCACGTACACAGATTCGAGATAGAATTCTAAATCTGATTTGCTGCTGCTGTTGCATTGTCAGTAAAACTGACATGTTAAAAGATTTAACTTACAGTCTCACACCAGGGTACCCGGGCCTGAAGGGCTTCCTGGACTGTTTGGAAGACCCGCTGGGGCGTGGAGCACACTCGCACATCGTTTGTCTCTAGACTTCCGCTACCGCACCACAGAATAACAGTGTGCATTCGAGGTACCCTCCAGTCGCTACTGAGCACCTTTGAACTTGTAGCATTTGGCTTAAAAAGCTGATTTTATTTATATTTACACATCAAGAGTTACTTATGTAGTAGAGCGTATTTCTAAATTAATTCTTTGTTTATTTAAGAAATCATCACTCCACAAGAAAGAACGAAGTAATTTAAACTATACAATTGTGTTATTTTCAACAAACAACATGTAAATAGCTGTTTATTTTGTTGAATGTGGTACAAAAATTATGATATATGCATTAAATATAGTTTTTTTATGTATTTAAAATCTATGACATAGGGCTGGCCAAATAGCTCAGGCAATTAAAGCACCTGCAAGTCGGCACAGGGACTGGGAGTTCAGTCCCCGAGCCTGCTGTATCAGCCCCAACCCCAAGGCGTGATAAGATGGCAATTGAGACTGGGCACTGTGGCATGTGCCTGTAATCCCAGCTCTTGGGAGGCTGTGAACAGGTGGATCACTAGAAGTCTGATCTAGTAGTGAGATCATGAACTTCCCTAAAATACAAAAAAAAAAAAAAAAAAAAAAAAATCAAGATAAGATCTGTGACATAGAGTCAAGAATTTGAATTCTGACATAGAGTCAGAAAATACAGATTTCCTGCAAATTCTTATTTCACATCTCAATCTACAGAGCAAAAAGAACACTGTTGCAGATTCCTGTGGTAAAGTCACTTATTTCCTGTTCTAAAGTCAGTTATTCCTCTAACTTATTCTCCCATCTAGAGTATGCTGTAACAATGTAATTCACAATGAGCTGAAAGACTATTTTTCCTCTGCCTGTGACATTCTGGAAATTTTATATGCTATAGTCAAAAGAGATATAATTCTTGTCCATTAACACACTGATCTGTCAAATTACTGTGATTTATAAAATTAGGGGCTTTTAACTTAATACGATTTCTGTAGCTATTCCTCTCACTTTAGGCCTCATTTTCTTGGGCATTTTGTTTAAAGTTTGCGAAATGAATGTTGACACTGTGTCTACATGAGCACTGAGTGTGCAGCATAAGAAGCTGAACTCAAGCCATAATTTTGCCAC
The DNA here is from genome assembly GCA_004027915.1 of Capromys pilorides. Classification (NCBI taxonomy): domain Eukaryota; kingdom Metazoa; phylum Chordata; class Mammalia; order Rodentia; family Capromyidae; genus Capromys; species Capromys pilorides. The sequence goes on from PVKN010021864.1 coordinate 14,320, forward strand.
AGGGACTCCAAGTAGACACGCCAGCCTTTTAATAGATCTAGGTAAATGCTAAATTTGTATTTATGTCTGCAAGTGACAATCTGTGATGGATGGGCTGACAACGTCCTCTAGTTCAGCTTTCCATGCCAGTCGATGATTCTGGCATAGGCCTGCCAGTGTAGGTTTCTCACTGCCGTAAGGCAGAACTTCGAAAGTCACTGGTTCGCACTTCTAGCATGTGCAGTCCATTGTGTAGGCTTTAAAGTAAGCATAGTTTCATAACATGTGAAAAGTCCCCTTGTTACCAATAAAATTCTTTTCTTTTGGTGTAGATAGGACTGATAAGCAGTATCTTCAACACTGCATCACTGTAGTTGAAGAAAAAAAATCAAAGCAAGTATTTCACTAAACGTTGCTCAAGTAATTAGTGTGGCACTTGTTCGTTATTCTGCCATCAGCTACTCCTTCAGTAACAATTTTTTCCCTTCATCACAGAGATTGTTCATTTAAAGATGAATTATGACGCTCCCTCTTATCAGGAGGTGATGGCTGTCATCCTGGGCTGCTGTCAGGGAATGTATATTCCAAGAGGAAGGTATCTAATTTTAGCAGTCATAGCTAAAGACGACGTTACTGTTAGTTGTCAGCGAAGTGATCATTAAAGAGTCTATTTTCTCTTTGATGCAGCAATTCAGATCAACTTTGCAAGGCACTTAGATTTGCCATGAATATTCCTCCAATTTTCACCTCATTTTTTGTTCCTCTCTTTTCAATGTCATTCGCTGTACATGCAATACATATAAAAACATTTTCTCATTTACTTTTTTCAGCTATATTATTACAAGTCAACTGTTTTTTGGCAATCGTGACCATCTATTATTTAAAGAGTATTGTTTTTAAAAGGACGACCTACTGTCACTTATTCTCTAAAATGTTAGTATTATGTATCTGGCAACTTTGTAGATATAAAACTTATAGCTTTTGATGCTTTTAGTGTGAATAAAGGTAAATCCTTGACTCATTTCTGTGAGAGATAGGATAGAACAAGTGT
>PVKN010021865.1:0-15363 GCA_004027915.1 Capromys pilorides
TAGCGGGAAAAGATGAAAAATAACCTCTGAAGTAAAAAAAGACATTTCTAAATTAACAATGTCTGAAGCAAAGGAAAAACTGCAGAAAGGTAGAGAGGAAATGAGAGCAGAAATAATCTCTGAAGTAGAAAGAGAAAGGATAACTATAATGAAAGACTTAATAAATGCCTCTGAAGAAGATATTGATAAAAATTAGAGGAGAATACAAAAATGATGAAATCCTTAAATGAGCAATATAGGATAGAAAGAGATCGCATGAAATAACTTCAAAGACATATACAAGAAAATAAAATCTCAATCACAAGCTGGTAACACTGTATGAATGAAAGTGAAGATAGAGTTTCAGATCTTGAAGACACAGAGGCAGCTAGTGAAAAGGTAAGAAAGGATCTTTTAAAAACAACCAAGATACAGGAAAAAATAATTTAACATCTTCAAGATGATGCAAAAATGAACAGCATGAAGTTAATAGGAATCAACAAGAAAGAAGGAATCAATATAAATGATATAAAAAAGAATATGGGCAGAAATAATACCATAAAATTCCCAAATACGAGAAAACAATCAGACATTTAGTAACTGAAGCATACAGAACTCCAAATAACATGAACTCAACTAAAAACACATCCAGACATATAATACTCAAGATCCCAGAAATCCAGCAGAAAAATAATATGCTAAAAGCTGCTAGGGAAAAGAAATAGATCACTTTTAAAGGAAAACCCATCAGAAAAACAGCAGATTTCTCTTCACAAGTCATGAAGTCAAGAAGAGCATGAAGCAGTGCTACAAGTCCTCCATAACAAAAGATTCTAGCCAAGACTGCTACAGCCCTCAAAAGTGTCTTTCAAGCATGAGAGAGAAGGGAAATACTTCCATGACAAGGATTAACTAAAGAATTTCATGATGTCAAAGTCAACCCAACACAGACTACTAAAAAATATTTTAGAGAGGGACAAAAATGACCCACTGTACAAATGAGACCAGGAAAAACACACAAAATAGGGCAATCAATTAAACAAGAGAAAAAGGAGTAAACAGTAGTAAGTAAAAGACAGGTCTATCATAAGTCAATACACTTCAATTATAACCATCAATGTTGACGGACTCAATTCTCCAATTAAAAGAAATAGACTGGCAGAGTGGATAAGGAAGCAAAATACAACAAAATGCTGTATACAAGAAACACACTTAACTCATAAAGAAAATCATAAAGGATAGAAAACAGTACTACATGCCCCAACATCTCAAAAAAAAAAAAAAAAAAAAAAAAAGTAGGGGTAGCAATCCTGTTTGCAGACAGTCTAAACTTCAAACCAAGATTGATCAAACAAAATAAAGAAGGGCGCTACATACTGGTTAGGGGAAAATTTAAGGGGAAGAGACAACACTCATATGCACCCAACATGGGAGTACCAACTTATATAAGACAAATCTTAATGAACATAAAAAAATCTAATATTGAATATCACAATCTTAACAGGAGATCTTAACACCTCTTTATTCCAAAAAGATAGGTCAAGTGGGCAAAAAATTAGCAAAGAAGTAGCAGAACTGAACCAGATCTTGGAAGAACTGGACTTGGTAGACATACACAGAGTGTTCTACCCAACCACTTCTGAATACACATTTTTTTCAGCTGCACCTGGGACATTTTCCAAAATATATCACATATTGGTGCATAGGTCATGCTTAAGTATATGCAAGAATACAGAAATTATTGCATGCATATTATCTGACTACAGTGCAATGAAACTGGAAATAAATGACAAAAGAAATCACAAGAACCCCCAAAATACATGGAAATTAAGCAACAACCATGTCAGCAACCAGTGGGTTACAGATGAAATTAAACAATATTTACATTTTAATGAAAATTCAAACACAGCCTATCAGAATTTATGGGATGCAATGAAAGCAGTTCTTGGAGGGAAATTTATAGCCCTCAACTCACACATTAAGAAAACAGAACGAGAAGAAATAAATATCTCACACAGCATCTAAACTGACTAGAAAAGGAAAAGCAAACAAAACCCAAAGCTCAAAAACAGGAGGAAATTATAAAGATTAGAGCAGAAATTAATTCAATCAAGACAAAGAAAACAATACAAAGAATTAATGAATCAAAAAGCTGGTTCTTTGAAAGATTAAATAAAATTGATAAGCCCCTTTCTAACCTCATCAAAAAGAGGAAAGAAAGGACTCAAATTCAAGCAATAAGGAATGAAAAGGGTGAAATTACTACAGACCCAGCAAAGAATCAGAGAATCATTAATAGCTACATTGAGAATCTTTACTCTCACAGAATTGAAGACACAAATGAAAGGGACGGATTCCTAAAAAGGTACAAACTAGCAAAACTGAATAAAGAAAATATCAGTACTGTCAATAACCCAATAACAGCCAATGAAATACAAAATGTAATAAAAATTTTACCGACAAGGAAAACTCAAAGTCCTGATGGTTTCACCACTGAATTCTACAAGAAATTTACAGAAGACATCATCCCAATACCCCTCAAACTCTTCAATGAAATTGAAAAGGAAACAATCCTTCCAAAATCATTCCTAGAGGCAAGTATCATACTGATGCTAAAACCAGAGAGAGTCAACTAAAAAAGAGAACTACAGGCCTTTCTCTCATGAACACAGATGCAAAAATCCTCAATAAAATCCTACCAATAGAATATGGCAAATCAACAAGAAAATTATACACTATGACCAGCTAGGATTCATCCCAGGGATACAAGGATGTTTTAATATGTACAAATCTATAAATGTGATACCCTATATCAATAGAGCCAAAGCCAAAAAAACACATGATTGTCTTGATGCAGAAAAGGCTTTTGACAAAGTCCAACACTCATTCATGTTCACAGTCCTATAGAAAATTGGAATAGAGGGCCTCTACCTCAATCTCATAAGAGCCATCTACGACAATCCAATGGCTAACATAATTCTAAATGTGGAAAAGCTGAAGTCTTTTATTTTCAGATCTGGTACAAGACAAGGATGTCCCCTAGTGCCACTCCTATTCAATATAGTTCTGGAATCATTAGCTACAGCCACTAGACAAGAGAGAGAAATAAATGAATAAGAATGGGCAAAGAAGAAGTTAAACTATCAGTGTTTGCAGATGACGTGATAATCTACATGGAAGACCCAAAGAACTCCACCATGAAGCTCCTAGAATTAATATGCAAATTAATCAGCATAGTAGGATGCAAAGTCAACACATAAAAGGCAACAGCATTCCTCTACACAGGTAACAAATACACTGAGAGAGAACTTAGACAAACACCTTTTACAATAACACTGAAAAAATTAAGTACTTAGGAATTAACCTAACTAAAGAAGTAAAAGATCTATTCAATGAAAGCTACAGTACTCTGAAGAAAGAGATCCTAGAGGATTTCAGAAAATGGAAAGATATTCCCTGTTCCTGAATAGGAAGAACCAACATTGCGAAGATGACCATACTCCCCAAATTGTTATACAGATTTAATGCAATGCCTATTAAAATACCATCAACATACCTCACAGACCTGGAGAAAACATTCCTAAAATTTATTTGGAACCAGAAAAGACGTAGAATTGCAACGACTATCCTGGGAAACAGTGACAAGGCAGGAGGCATTACTATTCCTGTCCTAAAGTTATACTAAAGAGACTGTGATAAAATCAGCATTGTTATTGGCAAAAATAAATAAATAGATAAATAAATAAATAAATAAATAAATAAATAAACGACCTAAGGATCAATGGAATAGATTAGAAGATGCAGAAGCAAATACAAACACACTCAGCCATCTTATTTTCAACAAAAGGTCCAAACATGTTTACTGGAAGAAAGATAGCCTCTTTAACAAAGGTGCTTGAAAAACTGGCTCTCTACATGCCAAAAAATAAGACTAGATTCAGGTCTATCACAATACATTAAACTAGAGTCAAAATGGATTAAAGATCTAAATATTAAAAGAGAAACACTAAATCTCCTGGAAGAGAAAGTGCGAGAAAATGTTGAAGATGTCAGGATAGGCAAATAATTTATGGAGAAAAATCAAAACGTACATTTAGCACTTGAAAGAATCAACAACTGGGGCCTCTTCCAACTGAGAAGTTTTTTCAGGTCAAAAGAAATTGCCAACAGAGTGAAAAGACAATCCACTAATTTTGAAAAATTTTAACTAATAAGTATTCAGACAAAGGTCTTCTATCTAGAATTTATAAAGAACTAAAAACCATTAGGTTCTCAATATTCAAAGACCCAATTCAGAAATGGACATCTGAATGAACACACACTTCTCAGAGAAAGAAATTCAACAAGCCTATAAATACATGAAGAAATGCTTCACATTGCTAACCATTCATGAAATGCAAATCAAAACAACACTTAGATACCATCTCACCCCAGAAAGAATGGCTACTATAAAAAAATCAACCAACAACAAGTGTTGGAGAGGCTGTGGGGAAAAAGGAATCCTTCTCCACTGCTGGTGGGAAGGTGCAACCATTATGGAAAGCAGTGTGGAGACACCTTAAAAAACTAGAACTGGAAATCCTATTCAATCCAGCTATTCCCCTACTGGGAATTTTTCCAGAAGAACTGAAAACATCATACCATAGTGATATTTGTGCACCTATGTTCATAGCAGCACAATTTGTGATAGCCAAATCTTGGAAACAACCAAAATGCCCATCATCTGAAGAGTGGTTGAAAAGATGTGGTATTTTCATAAAATGAAATATTACTCAGCTATAAAGAATGATAAACGGGAAGACTTCATATATAAGTGGATGTATCTTGAACATATACTCATAAGTGAAATAAACCAGACCTGCATGTGTAAATATCAGATAGTCTCCCTAGTGTAAGAACTCAAAAGAAAAAATAAGAATGGAAAAGCATAACACAGCTGAATGGAAACCAAAGATTTAAGCATTAAACAACGAAGTGACTTCAAACAGAAAAGATAGGAAACATGGCAGGAGCAAAACCATGCACTTTTATACACAGGATGAATTAGACATTGGTCTTAAGAACCACCAAAATATTTTTCACACTGAGGATAGCGATGGGTAACACTAAAATTATGCTTTGAATGCCTGTTATTCTTGTCTTTTAGATTTGTGCTGCTTCTAATATAATTTCAATTACTGCTGTACTCTCTCTCAAGTAAATGATTGGTTTACAAGAAAACAAAAAAGGATATTAAATGAGAATAAGAGACTAGAAAAAATGCCATAGGATTGGCCAGCTACAATTTTGTATATACTTAGATTTCTAAATGTCTGTGTAAAAATGTGTAACTGCTTTTATCACATTGCATAGGGATTTATTAGAATGTCAATGATTGATGGAAAATATTGATTCCAAGTTAAGTGTTAGATGTTTGATATTCAGAAAGACGGTGATGTTAAGCTCAAGTACCTATGTTATAGAGTAATAGTATTATCAAGCTTGTCTTCTGGAGGGTTAAGAATGTAAGACCAAAAATTAGAGAAAAAAGGGCTACAAGGATTGCCAGTATTTTGGCCTTAGGCCTTCGACGTGGGTGAGGACTCAGGACATAAAAGAACCTGTGCTGTAACATCCTATAACTCAGTGGTTTCCCAAATTTTCTGTTCAAGGAGATTATGGGACCACAGAGGAAAGGGACTGACAATGTATAGTGTGCCTAAGGAGAGAAAACATTCTCTTGGGCTTTCACAGAGAGCAAACTGGTCAAACAATGGCCGTGACTCATTCAGACAGCTGACACTGACAACAGTTCCACAAAGCACTGTATATGGTTTCAAGTTAAATCCTGAGGGGATTTGACTGACCTTGGGAGACACAAAAGTTCCATGTTTTGTTACACAGTTCTTGCTTTAACTTGCCCTTAACCACCTAGCAGAAAAGTTTAACCATGAGGCATAAAATGTAAAGCTAGATTAGTATGCTGAGCTTTAAAATGCTTAAATCCACAAATTCCAACATTGCCAGTTCTGCCAATAACCCATTGTGATTATGAAATACTGGACTATGTATACAACCACTTTGTTTTAGTTCAATGAGAAGAAATTTTTGGTACCAACAATGATTAGAAAAATTATCATGTCTACACCCTATGCTCTGTATAACTACTAGGAGGACAACAATATGCACAGTATCAATTATTGGGAATGTACTACTAACATGTTTTTGATAATGTCACATTGTTATTTCTTATTAAAAGAAAAAAAATATAATCCTCCCCCCCAAAAAAAGAGATAGTGATGGTGAAATTCATGATGTTGATGCATGTTGCCATGATAGAATAAGTGAGATGATAATGACGATAGCAGTTCATTCATTGCTTTAGAGGTTTGGGATAATAATAGTGATTACTATGTTCAGGATACAATTACCTATTTGCAATACTGTACTTTGGGTGTCTTTTGTACTGTCCATTTAAATTTTGACTTATAAATGTCTTGTCCTGGAGAAAGTCTGCCCAAGAAGGAGGCCAACACAAAAGGAAACAGAGAAATCTGCATGTGTGTGCAAGAGCAAGTAAGAGAATGGGATAAGCCTATAATCCCAACAATCTGGGAAGCTGAGGCAGGAGAACTGCAAGTTCAAATCCCACCAGTACAATTTAGCAAAAAACTGTCTCAAATTAAAAATAGAAATAAAAAAGTCTTGGCATGTAGTTTGGTTAAAAGGACTTGGGTTCAATCCCCAATACTTTTTAAAAAAAAAGAAGTTGCAAAAAAAAAAAAAAAAAAAAAAAAAAAACAAGCCCCATGCTTCCTCCTAAGCAGCCTAACTTTTCATCCCACTGAAGAACTCCCAGTGCTCTGGACACTGAGTTAAAGCCTAAATCCTTGCTTCAGGTGCTATTTATGGGCTCACTATGATGAGTACCTGTGATCTGATGACAATAGATTTTGGTAAGAATTATTATTCCATTAAATTCTTGGGTTGGCTAGATCTTGATAGTAAATACAGAGTACACAGTGTTCACTTTAACAAACAAAATTCAAGTCATTTCTTCTTGACAAGCAAGGATGACTATAGATAGCTCAATCCTTTAAATGATTATCAATGACAGCTGAAGGTAAGCATGACCCTGCTTCAAAATGCGTCACTGAAGGGTGGCTTTTACCTCCTTTGTAGGCTTTAGTTTTGCAATACTGTGACCATAAAGAAACGAGTTCTTTTATTTAATTGACTCCTGAATATTCTGGGCTTCTCCAGTAATGCTGAATCATTTCATCCAGGTTTTGGCTGTGAGACAAAACAAAGTTACTTTCTATTTTCTTCTTTGCTTCCATCTACGTCATTGGTAGTGGTCACATGAAAACAGAGGTCCTTGATATATAACAGCTCTCAGATGTCAAACCTTTGGCTCCCATTACCCTGCTGGAGTCCTTGTTCTTATCCATTGGGACAAAGCAGTCTGATTAGTAAGCAATTTGACTAATAGATGCATTAAAAATTGTATACTAGTGTTGCTCAATAAGATGAAAAAATAGATAGCAGTTCCTTTGACTGGCCTTGGTGTCCTATTACTTTGGATAGAATCCCAAGTGGAAATTCTTATGGTTCTGAAACAGGATATCAAACATTCAGATTTCTGACCTGAGACTTCAGACAAAATGTGAGCCAGTACAGAGGAGAGGGCCAGTGATCTGCACACAGCAAGCTGTCTGGTCTCCAGTCCCCCTCTGGGCCATGTCAAGTCTTCTCTAGTCCCTCTGTGAAGCTTAGTGCTTTATGTATCCTCAGAGAATCCTTGAAAGATGATTTGCATGACTACCTTACTTACTTTTAAAAAATGCTTTGAAGGACTGGGATGTGGTTCAGTGGTAGGGTGCTTCTCTAGCATGCATAAGGTATTATTATTATGAAAACAAAAACAAAAGAAAACAGAACTGCTCAAACTCAACTCAAATCAAACAAAAATAATTTTGAAAACCATAAAGCTCTCTGAAAATATAAGATAGTGTTTTCCTTTCTATAAGGGATGAGTAGCAGCTCCTCAAAGATTGCATATACTGAGACCCTCAGAATGGGATTTTATTTAGAAATATCATCTTTGCACATATAATTAGCTAAATAGCCTAATGACTGATGTTTTCAGAGGAAAGACATTTATAGATGTGATACATCCATAGGAAATACAGTCACATGGTAAGCAACCTTGGCATAGAATTACCTTGGTAAGGAATGATTTAGCTATACACCAGCAGAGGCTAAGGGTCACTGGCAACCACCAGAAGTTAAGAGACAGGCAGCCAGGCAGGCAACAAATTGTACCACAAAGCCTCCCAAGGAACCAGTCTTGCTGATGATGCCTTGGTTTGAGACTTGTGCCTTTAAGAAAAGTGAAAGAGCAAACTTCTGTCATTTGAAGTCACCAAGTTGGTGGTATTTGTTAAATCAGTGCTAGAAAATGTCAGCCACTTTGTCTCCCAACACCCTAAAGCACAGAAGAAGAAGAGAGTTGTGTAAAATGTGTCCATGGATAAGCAGGAGGGTTTGGTCTCTTGTGCCTGATCATGGATCTTTCTGTTCAGCTTGCTTTGTTTCAGTAGAATAGACAAATGCAGCATCTGGAAGAGAAACAGTGTTCCTGAGACTTCAGAGAAAATTATTTCATATGCACAGGAAAGCCAGGACTCTGCTTTAGTTGTGGACAGCCCCCAAATCAAATCTAAATCCTAAGGACAGTTAAAAGATGTCCTGGGTTTTCTCTTGCTCCACCTCTCTGCTTTCTCTCTTTTTGTGGGGTTGTCTTCTTCTGGTGCAGAGGGCTTCCCCATGGAAGTTTCCTCCAAGGTACCCCAAGGAATAAGGATGCAGATGAATTCTGTTTATTTTTCCTCACAGACACATCTGATAGCAATGGCTCTTAACTAAGGTTAATATTGCACTACCTCAAGAGATTTTGAGCACTATCTGGATGCAGTTTGGTTATCACAATTGCAGCTTGCCAGTGGCCATCCACTAGAATGCTGTAAATATGCTAAATGCATAGGACCAAGAAGTTGATGGGGTTCATATGGAAAATGCTGTTCTAGACATTCTCTTCTGAAGTTGCTGGTAGAGATGAGAAATGAGACACTGGGAAGATTGTAAGAGCAAAGGTAAAACAGATTTTGCTGAAATATTGGCTAGTGGCTGCTGATGGGTACCGAGGTTGGCTATGGTCTGAAAAAGGTCTGTGAATGATCATAGGTTCTGAAAGTTAGGGTTTTGCTTTATTTTCTTCAGTCTGACTTTGAGTAGACAATGAAAGAAAACAAGATCCCTTTCTCACCTTCCTAACATTGGCATCTGGGGCCAAACTCAAGGGTATCACACAGCTAAATCAAGACTATCCCTTGGAGGGTTTTCAGGTTATCTCAGTGGTTAAGAACCTGCACAGGCAACCCCAGTCAGACACAGGAGATGGCAGTTCCATCCCCACATCCACCCATAAGGCAGCCTGAGCTAGCCAAAAACAAAAACAAAAACAAAAACAAAAAAAAAACAAACAAAAACCAAAACAAAACAAAAAAAACCCCCTGACTATCCCAGCAATGTACCTGCCAAGAGATGAAAAACAGCTCACGTAAGGTATTCGTGCAGCAGTACGCACAGCCCCTTCTGGGAAGCTTTTGGATAATGTTTCCTCAAGGCACTTGAATGGTTTGTCTTCTTTCAATCCTCTACAACGTTAGAACAATGCACACATTTGCTTTGTTCATTACTTGAGAATTTAAGATGAGCAAAGGAGACCAACCCTGTCCCATGGTGTGGCTACCTTCAAGTCACTTTGGCATAAGGGCTGGAGAGTAAAGTGTCACACATGGCTAATGACTCAAGCCTTGTACATAGTTCCATCATCAGGGACTTCCCTTTCTCTCCTTCTGTGGACCTCTGGGTTGGACCTCTTGTGCTGACTGCTCAGACCCTTCAGAAACCAGTCCTTGTATTTTCCTTTCCTTCCATACTGTAGATTTATCAGTGGTTTTGTGAACATTTTTTTCAATTGCTTGATGAGCTTTCTATTAGACCAGAGATGTGCAGTATAATCTCAGATAAATTCCTATTTAGTTGCTTCTTTTGATATTTAGAAATGCCTTTGATATTCAACAGTGTCATTCATTGTTAAGGGTTTCTGTGAGGTGACATGCTTTACTATTTTGAGAAAAATTTTATTGACATATGATTATTATCCTATTTTATTTTATCTTCTGTTCTGGGAGGTAGGAATGAAAATATCACTGTCCCCTTCTGGTAGAAAAGCTAAAACTAATGGGCTGACCAGATAGCTCAGGGGATTAAAATGCTTGCTTAGGCAGATGTAGGGACTGGGGTTTGATCACGAATGTGCTGTGCCAACCTCGACCCTGGGGTATGCTAAGTCAGTAAATGAGACTGGGCGTGGTGGCGTGCACCTGTGATTCCCGCGCTTGGGAGGCTGAAGACAGGAGAATCACTTCGAGTTAGATCTGTGTAGTGAGACCTGTAGTCCCTGTACTAAATACATACAAAAAAAGTTAAGACTTTTGAGCCTCTATGTAGAAGCAACAATGGCTTCAGGTTGGGTTTCCTGAGCAGCACCGTATTCTTCTCCCTTAAAGGACCGTGAAGATCTCTAGAATGGCTGAGCTGATCTGCAGAGCACAGGAGCTGGGGATGCATACTCTCCCTACCATGATGGCAGGATGCTTAGGAATCATCATCATTAAAAGACAGCTGTGGCATCTTTGTTCCCACTTGCCATTTCTCCAGTACCATGGATGCATTTATAATGTCACTCAGTCTATGTGGGGGAGGAGGATGGATCTGCACAGTCCCTGAGACTAGTTAATTGTGGCTGCCGAGTGCATGCTTTTATTTCTGCCGATGCACCGTGGGTGTGCGAGGCTTAGAAAATGTTATGTCTGGGGGAAGAGAGAGAGAGAGAGAGAGAGAGAGAGAGAGAGAGAGAGAGAGAGAGAGAGAGAGAGAGAGAGCAGCAAGAGGGGAGACAGAAAATAGGCTCCCAGAGAGGAGGGAGGTATGTACTCATACTCTTGGTGTTCTAAGCTCTTGTTGGAAACCTAGGTCTTTCAATCTCTCTGTCTCTGTCTGTCTGTCTGTCTCTGTTCTCTCTCTCTCCCTCCCTCCCTATCTCCCTCCTCTCTCCCCTCTCTCTCCTGCTTTCTCCCTCTCTTTTTCCCTGTCTCTGCGCTGGTTTTCAAATCGAGGGCCTCATGCATGCTGAGCAGGTGCGCTACTTTACCAGCTCTCCTGCTTGGCTCTGAGTGTCAATTGGACTGTTTCGTTTCTAACACTCCTTTTCTCCCTTGAACTATTATCCAATTGTGAACTGTGTCTCTTCCAAACTTGCCCCAACAACAGGTGATAAAAGTGTACTTCTTTCCCCATCCCCCTTACAAAGCCATAAAGTCCCAAAGAATCACACTACTGTTGCCAAGCAACTAAAATATCCATGAATATGGTTGACTCATCAATGGGTACACTCATGGCCCCTGTCTGATATAAAGCGATCCTGCCATCCTGTAAACCTCACAAGTCTAGGATTATGCCCTGTTGTACATCAAGGCATCCCAGACAAGAAGGCATCATGGGGCATGGTGACATCACAGAGCAGGCATGCCACAAAAATTTATTCAGTGGATGAGTAAGTATTAATAAGAAACTCAACTAATATTTCACTGACTTCACCAACTTCTGTCAGGCTTAATATATTTTAAGCTAGTCTGAAACAGAAAAATAGCATTCCTTCGTAATGGAAAAGTCCCCCAAATATAAAACTATTGAGACAGATGTAACCAGTCTGTGTGTGGCATCTGGCTAGATGTGACATCATTTATCTTCTTCTCTCATATGATTTCTTTAAACTTGACTCTATGGCTTGTGTGTGGAGGGGAGAGGGTCACCCTACACAAAATTTCGGATAGCCATCTCATGTTTCTTCTCATTATTAGGAAATGAGGAAAGAAAATGAAACAGATATTTATTTTAAAATTTTCAACTTCTGCATAATTATTTTGTAATAGGCCTGGCCAAGTAGTTCAGGGGGTTAAAGCACCTGTAAGGAGCCACAAGGGCTGGGGGTTTGATCCCTAGGCCTGCCATGCTGGCCCTGCCCCTGGGGCACACTGAGACAGCAATTGAGACTGGGTGTGGTGTCATGCCTCTATAATCCCAATACTTGGGAGACTGTAAACAGGCAGATCACTACAAGTCCAATCTAGTAGTGAGAACCTGAACACCCTGTTGAGCCCTAAAATACAAAAAGAAGAAGAAGAAGAAGAAGAAGAAGAAGAAGAAGAAGAAGAAGAAGAAGAAGAAGAAGAAGAAGAAGAAGAAGAATTTCATAATAAACTCAGAGTTTATTAGCTGAATAGCTTTTGGTTTATACTCTATGATCAAAAGATCAAGGCAGGTGGTTCAGAAGAAACCCTTAGTTGGTCCAGTTCTCTCCTCTTATGGCAGAAGAGACCTTTTGATTTAGAATATACTGGAAGCCATGAAAGCAAGAGACCCTCATAGCTCCAATCCACACTGTAGTTGGTCTATTCTAGACTTTCTGTGTGATATGGTGGACCACAGGAATACGGCAGCAAGGGAGAAAGAAGAGGCCCAGGCTCAGCCTAGGAATCTAGACCAGTAGGGTGTCACAAACGATTGTGCTGTGGTTGGGACCCAAAACATACTCCAGAAGGCTCGTTGTGTCAAAGGCTTGGTTGTAGCTGATGGGCTTTTGGGAAATGTCTGTCACTTTTTTCTCATTGCTGAGACAAAATACCCAGAAGTTAAGGGAGGAAAGGTTTGTTTAGCTCACAGTTTGTAGAGGTTTGATAACTTCTTAATCAGTGGGGTTCAAGGTAGGGTGGTCTGATAGAGGGGCAATCCCAGAGGAAAAAGAGTTCCTGGTGACAGAAGACAGCAAAAGCAAGCAAGCAAAGTGGAGGGGGTGAGCTTCTTTCTGGCCCTTACATTGTCACCAGTCTACTGGGCTCAGGGCAGTCCAATTCCCTCCAATCAGTGGGCTAACCCAGCAATCACCCATCCCTAAGCCTAGCACCTATTAAGCCGAGCATGAAACCATGAATCAATCACAAACTCTAGATTCAGCTACCTCCAAAAAAGGTTGATCCAAAAGTTCATGAGGCTTTGGGGGGACATCTAGACACAAACCATCACAGAAAGTGATTGGATGATAAGGACTGACTTCTCCAAGTAGATGAACTCATTGGCTTGCTCATGAGCTGAGTGAGCTCCACTTCTTGTTAGGACAAAGCAGGCCACTTGAGCCGTAGATTTGATGGGTGTATTTTCTCACCAGTCTCTGGCTCTCTTGTTTCATGCTTTTTGGCTGCTGTGAGACTATGAGATGATCAGTGTTTTCCTCTTTTTTTTTTTTTTTTTTTTGCATTTTAGGGAAGGGTCTACAAGGTGTTCAGGGTCTTACTATTATTTCAGACTTGTGATTCACTTGTTTACAGCCTCCCAAGAGCTGGGATTACAGACATGTGCCACTATGCTCAGTATCAATTGCCCTCTCAGTGCACCCTGGGTGTGGGGCTGGTATGGAAGACCCAGGGATCGAACTACTGGCCCCTGCTCCTGCTTGCAGGCACTTTTAAGCTTTTTCCTCCTACATACCATGATGCACTGCCTCACCCTAGCCCAGAAATCATGAAAGGTGTGACTATATGGACTGAAACCTCTAGAATCACAGGACAAATGTAACCTTTTCCCTTTGAAGTTGATTTTCTCAGGTATTTTGTCACAGGGATGCAAAGCTGACCAATACAGATAGTGTCCTGCCCTGGAGGAGGAAGTGAGTTCTCCAGTGCTGAGGCCACCCCCACATCGGTTTAATCCTGTGCATAGGGTATAAACTTAGGAGTCTCTAGAAATATTATATTTTAAAACAGATGGATAACAGTATTGCGCTCCTGTAAGAGCTATTGCATCTGAGGAGAAAGATCTCCTCAGATGTGCAGAATGGAGTAAATTTTCTGTGTGGAGTCAAGGTTTTGTTTTCAATGTAGATCAACTAATTATGGCTCTGCATTACATGTATAAACTATTCCCACAATGTTTTCTCTCTGATTTTCACTCTTAGTGTCATCTCTAATTTTATTTTTTATTTTTATTTTGCTGTACCAGGGATCGGACCTTGCGCTTGCCACGTAGGCGCTTATTCTACTAGATGTCTCCCCAGCGCAGTTTCACCTCTAAAACGCAGTAAGGACTTCATGATTTAAAGACTCTCCAGGACTCTTGTGTGTGTGCAGAACTTTCCTAGGGTGCTGTTATCCTCACCTTCCCTGTAAGAAAACATTTACAGGATTTATCTTTCTGATTTAACTTACATTTTAGTTGACACAATGACTACATTTTTACATCCACATTTAGATAGTAAGAGTTATGTAAGCAAGTTCTGTAACTGATAAAGAGAGTAGGCTACACAGGTCTGGGAGCAAATCCAGCTGCATCTTGTGTGCGGGTACAACCCTTGGCTGCTCACACCTGCAGGGGAGGCGGCGTTACAGAGGTCAGCAGGGATGCAGGTGGAGCTTATGCATGGGTTGAGCGTGTGCTCCAATTCATTGTGTACTGAGAGTGTTTGCTTTTGCAGCACATAGGCTAAAACTGGAACGCTGTGCACCGAGGGAAAGCTTCCACTGTACTATTACGGAATAGGGTGGATTAGCTGGACTTTTCACTTGTGTACACAACCAAATCTAATCTAATTTGGAGTGTGTAATTGAAATTAGCAATGATGACCAACATGTAATGAATACTTTCTGCACCTAGAGACTGAAATAAATGCTCTATATGCAGACATATGTATAAGATATTATTTATTTGATTTATGCATTTATACTAGAGAGTGAACCAAGGGCCTTTATGCTGAGCTATATTTCCAGTCCTTTATATTTGGTAGTGTCAATCTGGCTAAAGTGTTCCAGGCTGTTCTTAAACTTATGATCCTCCTGCCTCAGCCTCCCATAGTGCTGGTATTACAGACTTGTACCTCCACACCTGGCTTCATCCCCATTTTATAAATGAATGCATTGAGACATAAAGAGGCTGTGAACCCTTGCCTTGCTACTCACCCAGTGCATGCTCATGCTCTTAATGCAATCCATTGATCCTCAAAACCTGTACTCTTAGTCGTTGTGCCAAACTATCTGTTACTGCAGCAGTGAATGAGAAGGGAGATGGTATGTGGAAGCTGTCAAAGATCATTGTAGGCAGGATTCCTCCAGACCAATACTCTACAGTCATTTTGTTTAACATTGAAAGTAGAGAGCCTATTACACTGAGCAGGAGGAGGAGGAGCAGGAGCAGGAGGAGGAGGAGGAGAAGGAGCAGGAGCAGGAG
>PVKN010021866.1:0-15376 GCA_004027915.1 Capromys pilorides
TTTGAGGAGTTCCTTTTTTCTCACAATACCTGTAGTGCCTTTCAGATTTTATTTGTTCTTTCAGTTTCTTACATTAGGGATATAACACAATGCTTATGCATGCAAGTCTGATTTATTTCACTTGTGTATGGTCTCTAGCTGCATACATTTGTCTATAAAAATGCCATGTGAGTTTCTTTTTCTTGATATACAAGTAATGCTCCAATGTATAAAAATACCACACCTTTTTTTTAGCCGTTCCTTGGTTGATGGGCATTTGGGATGCTTCCAAGACGCAGTTGTGACAAATTGCCCTGCCATAAACATGGGTGCACATATATTGCTATGGTATGATGTTTTCAATTTTTCCTGGAAAATACTCAGAAAGGGAATAAATAACTTGGCCAAATTGCACTTCTACTCTTAGTTTTTAAAGCAGTCTCCAGACTGATTTCCACAGTGGTTGTACCAGGTGACACTCCCACCAACAGGGGTGGGTTCCTTTATTCCCACAGTCTCACCAGCGTTTGCTTTTTGTTGATTTCTTGATGATAGCCATTATTTCTGGGGTCAGATAAAATTTCAATGTTATTTTAATTTGCATTTCTCAAATGACCAAGGGTGTTGAACATTTTTCATATATTTATTGACCCCTACCCTTGCTGTTAGTTAGATCTAAAACATTTCCCCAAAGCCTGGTGTTCAGAGGCAGAGCTTTTGGGAGATGGCTGATTTCAGAGACATTGCTAGGAGGACTGAAGGAGAAGCTGTCCATGGCAGCTGCCTGTACCACACAGCAGGGACGCAGGAGGGTGTGGTGTCCCTGAGAGGCTGTGTGCTTTCCTGCATCAGCTCCGCCTTTCCTGTTCTCAGTGAGGCTGGGAGGAAGCCACTGGGAGAGCTCCGTGTGCTGCTTCTCAACCTTCTGACTTGGAATAATGAACCTTCATTATGATTCTGGATCAGTGTGTTCTGCTTGAATACTTTGTGGGAGTCTTTGTGTCTGCTTAATTGTTTTATTTCTAAGGCACTTTGGTTTGATTCAGAGAGGGAGGCATTGCTTTGTTTACCTAATTCCTTAATGAAGCTGCCCTGTAGCAGGGCTGCAGTCAATCTCACCAGGAGTTGTATGAGAGAAGCTAATCACAACAGCAAAGCCCAACACAGGAATCTGCTGGGTGGGAATCTGATTGTTTTGGATATGCATTGTACCTATCAGAATTGGCTGGAGTTAGAAGCCTGCCTCACAGTCTAAGGTCTCGTACAATATTTTCCTTAGGCTGCTGAAGGCAAAATTCTATGTTTCATTCCTCTTTCAAATAGTTCCATGCCTTCTCTGCCTGAAGGCCAGACTGTCCACCAAAATGAGCCCTTAATATTACTTGGGACTTTGCCTTTCCAGTGTGTTTCTACAGCCATCCTCCTCTGACACCTCTGTTGGATCCAATCTCAGTGCTTTTGGCTGAAGAACCCAACAGATCATCTAGCCTGAAAAAGTCAATGAGCTGGAGACCGGTGGAGGCAGCCCTGGACTCAGGCCTTCACAGAGGATGCTTTCAATTATTAAAAATGAAGAACTGCACTTCTATTTTTGTTTCTTAAGCCTTGGGATTAGTAATCCTGCTTTCATTACTGAGCAAGTGATATGTTCTGCTATCCAAAATAAGAATATGCTACAGTCATTTGGTATTTGTCTCTTGCTGTCAAAACAGCCCACATGTTTATGATTTCTGTGCATATTGGCAAGCTATGAGTGCACTTGTGGCACAAGCTGGGGTCAGAAGGGCTCTCGGCATACATGTGCTCCAGTAGCTCTTCGATCAGATGACATCTGTCAAATGAGTGTTCTGAGCCCTAGGCACACAGGGAAAGAGATTAAAGACAAAAATAAGACAATAGCAGAAATAGGGGTAGAGAAAAGTATACTGTCACTGCATGGAGTCTGAAGACGTCCTTGGGAGCCACAACTCAGCCTGAGCCATTTCTTGAATCACCATGGACGAAAAGGAGAGGTCAGTTCAAGGAGAGGCACAGGAGAAAATCGGGAAGGGACCACAGCTTGGGGAGCTCTGTTGAGGAGGATCACACTGGTCTGAGAACCAAGGGAAGAGAAGACCTGGGGCCAGATGGGCTCTGGCTGATCATTGTCTCAGTTCTGGTTTTGCAAGACGGCTCTGGACAAGTTCTCACTGCTCGAGGGGCAATTCGGTCTGCATGAAATGACTATATCTGCTTGCTGCAGTTTCAGTGCTTCGGTGACTCTGCTGGAGTCCCAGGTGGGCATAAGAGAGATGCCACCTGGAGCTGTGCAGGTACGCAGTAGGCGAGTGTTCCTGAAAGTCTCTTATATCAGTGTCCTTAGTCTCAAAAGAGGTGGAAAAGTTTACGACAATTTAGGGATAACCAAATTTTTATTGCTAGACTTTAGACAGACATTCCCTAAGTAATGAAGATGCCTCTATGCAGAGCTGATTAAAAATCTGACCCAATGTTTAAGGTAAAACGAGAGACAGGTAATGAATGAAGAGTAACTTTATTCTGCATTTAAGAACCTATCAAGCATTTGTAGCCCCATGTACTAAGTTGTTGTTGTTTATGTTTCGCTTTCTTGTGTTGTTTGTAGCAAAAATAAATTTAATCACCAAGTGTCTCAGAAGAAAACACAAATCAAGCTTTTAATGAAGAGCAGGCCCAGGGCTCAGGAGTTTGTTGGTCCACTGTCCCTGCAGCTGTATCTGATTGTGTCAATACTCCCTGCTGTCCAGGAGCTGGGAATGGAGAACTGGCACAGGTCCTTCCTAGTGTGGGACCTCATCACGTAGTGCCTGATTTCTTGTAGTGAATGCCTGCTACTCCCATATGATGCAGATATGGGCAACTCCAAAATTAGAGCAGTGGTATTCAAAGCAACGTGACCTGGGCTCTTCCTTTCAGAGCTTATTGCGGGTTATGCAGTCATCACCAGGGCCCCCTACCATCTCTGAAGTCTCCTTCCTTCCTGTCTCCTCCTCCATGAGAAGCCTTTACCTTCACCTTCACACCTAAAGTTCATTTCTCTCCTTAAGCGGCAGCTCAAATACCACATTCTTCAAATTATTTTCATATTTTTTCCTCTATTCAGTAGGTTCTGCTAGCTCAGGATTTCCACAGCTGCGTCTTGCTGTGATGCTGTATATCAAATCTGTACCTCGTCACTCACGTGTGTGGGCTACTTTAGGTCCATTCACTACACTGAAAATTCCAGAGAAGGGGCCAAGAGGAAGGAACGTATCTGTTTCACTCACTGGCCTACACAGCATTTCCATGTCAAATGTCATTTTGCGTGTTCACTAGAATCATTGCCCTTTTTTCTCTTGGCATATAAGAAAATAACATTTTCAGCCTCCCTGGCAGGCTCTATAGCTGGATTTTGGTCATTGGATTGTGGGTAAAATGTGGTAAACCATTCTGAGTCTGGCGTACTGACTGCTGACTCTTTCCTTCTCTTAAAGACCTTATGAATAAGATGGCAGCATGAAGAGATGAAGGAAGAGTGATCCACGCACTAGTGTAGGGAGAAGAGTTGCTCTGAGCGTCCAGAAGCTCATCAGACATGGCACAAATAATGTACCTTGTTATGGTTTGTGACTAGGTGTCCTCCCAAAGCTTCAGGCAGTTACAGGGTGGACTTCTAGAGTTTGTGATTAGCTCACAATCCACTGGGATTATGGCTGTGAGTGCTTCTGGGATTATAGATCAAGAGTTGCTTGGATTATGGGTGTGAGCTCTATACCCAGCCTGGGGCAGATAACTTGAATGCAGTTTAAGGGAGATAGACTTGCTCTCTACTGCCATTGTTGCTGTTACTCCTACCATTTGCTCTGTTGCTCTTTGCCACCACTATGAAAGGTTGCCCTCTACCATGCATCACTCTATCTTGGAGCCAGTTGATTATGGACTGAAACCTCCACTAACTGTGAGCTAAATAAATCTTTCCTTCTCTCACTTTGAGTGTCATGTATTTTCCCCAGCAA
Organism: Capromys pilorides; assembly: GCA_004027915.1. NCBI lineage: Eukaryota > Metazoa > Chordata > Mammalia > Rodentia > Capromyidae > Capromys > Capromys pilorides. Next base: position 3,993 of record PVKN010021866.1, read on the forward strand.
TAAGAGAAGAGTAACTGAGAGTAACTTATCTTTGTTTTTTAAATAGATTATATTTTAAGTATTATTTAATCATATATCCTGCTGAAATGATGATGACAAATAATCTTTAAGCCTCCAGATAGTAAGGATAAATCTGCTTATTCCAATGTTATATTCTTAGCATGGAATTTTATGTCTACTGCATAGTATGACCTCATTAAACCTGTGTCAAATACATGAATAATTAAATATTTGTCACTTAGCATAATCTCATCGCATTTCACCTGTGAAGGCTAACTTTGAGTTTCTAGATTCTAATTTTAAAAAAGAACACTAATTCATGGGTTTTATATTGCAGTATTATCCACAATAGTTAAAATATGGAATTGCACTTTAGTGGATCAATAGATACAGAAAATGTGGCCTATTTACAAAGTGGGAAATTATCTAGCTATAAAAAGGAATGGAATCTTGTCATTTGTGACAAAGTGGTTGAAACTTATATTATGTAAAATAATGTTAGACATAGAAAGAAAACTTTAATCTGTCTCATTCTTGTCAAAAATGTGAAGCTGATCTTTTAGAAGAATGCAGTGAAAACTGTGGTCACTAAAGATGGGGCACAGCTGTGCTTGGTGCCTAGACAGTTCAGGAAAGATCTCTAAAACAGAGGCAGCGTGAAGGAATGACTTCCAGTTTTTCAGTATGAAAGGGTGACTATTTGTTTAAGCAATTTATGATATATTTCAAAATGATCAGAAAAGCACAAAATATCCAACATATAAAATTAATTTTTTTAATAGAGGCTTGCTGATTATTATAGTAGTATGCATGTATTATATTGCTATGGTTTACCCTAAAAAGATGTATAATTATGTCTCAGAAAAATATAGATTCAGGGGAAAACTATTTCGTGGAAGAGTCTACTGCTAATGATTCCAGTGATGTTTCTCTAAGATCCTGCTGCTGGCTTCTATGATTAGAATCTGGAGCCACTTGGTCTTAGAAAACACAGTTAAGTCTGTATTCAGGTGACAAAGGAAGCCTGCAAGGAATTTAGACTTTTTTTTCTTAAAAATATTTCCTGTCTAAGTAGCAATAGTAAGTTGCTGAAAAAGAAAGGAAGGTAGTGAAGAGACTAGAAATTAAAGCAAAAGCTGACACTTCTGGAGTGATTTGTAGCCACAGATGTTGTCTAGGGCCCTTTGTGACTCCTGACTGCAAGAAAGTCTCACAAAAGGACCAAAAGACTTTACTGACTCTATTGTATAAGAAGATGGGAATACTGGTTCTTCAGTGGATTAGATAACATGGAAGTTCACCGGCAGGAATCTACAGAATGGGACTTGAACTTGGGCCTACCCAGCACAAAATCTATCCATGTCCTTTCGGGTACAGATGATCTCTGACTTACAATGGTTAGATGAGTGCTTTTCGGACTTTATGATGGAGCACAGTAACATATATTTAGTAGAAATCATACTGTATGTTTTTCCCAAATTAGTGGTACATGGTTAATAGTCTATTAAAATTCTGGGGTGTGGTAGTGAACCATAGCACTCAGTCAGCCATGTGACCTTGAGCAGAAGCTACTGAGACCCGCAGCCTTGTTAAGTTATGATAGTTGATAGATTAGGGGTAGATAATGCATTTTCCAATTCTGATAGATTTATTACAATGTTTCCGTCTTGGAAGTCAAGGAACACCCATCTGGACATCATGTTGATGCCTTCAAATAACAACACATAAAAAGTAAACAGCAATTTGTAAGTTATTATTACAACTCCTGAGGACCTGCACCCTGCATTTGGTCTTCTGGGAGTCTTGATCCTGATTTTTTGACACTTCCGGTCTTTTTACTTTATTATTACTTTCTTCATTCCTGAACTTTCTCACCACTAGACATTTTGACAAGGCCTTACGTTGTTCCCTCTTGAGAAGAGGGAAATTATCTAGCTATAAAAAGGAATGGAATCCTGTCATTTGTGCCAAAGTGGTTGGAACTTATACTATGTAAAATAATGTTAGACATAGAAAGAAAATTGTCATCTGTCTTACATTCTTGTCAAAAATATGAAGCTGATCTTATAGAAGAATGGAGTGAAAACTGTGGTCACTAAAGATGGGGCACGGTTGTGCTTGGTACACAGACAGTTCTGGAAAGATCTCTAAAACAGAGGCAGAGTGAAGGAATGACTTCATAGTCTTGCATAGTGTATCAGTCAGATAACAGATTTATTTTCTGCTGTTGGAACCTCCCCTCTGGCCTGAGACAGAGGCTTACATTAGTTCGGTTCTGGAAAATTGTCATTCTTAGTTTTTGGGTCTGGATGCTGATGTCAACATTGGCCTGCATAGACTTGGCTGGTGAGCTCTGGGTCAACTCTATTCTCCAACACAGGACCAGACAGCATCTAACTAATTACTCAGTTAGGTTACATATTACCACATGCTTTAGCGGGGGGAAGAATGGTAAAATACAGTGCACAACATTAGCAAACTCAGAGTCTAGTGAAATGTGTGAAAGTCTATTACTGGGAAGGGATTTCCATGGGCATTATCTGTTATATAGCATCTGGGCTATCATTTTATATGAAAAAATTGAAACTTGCATTGTTTTTACAAACATACTGGATACAGACATTAAATGGAAGACATTTGCACCCAGACCTTCTTACCAAACATCCTGTTTTTTGCAAAATATCACACTGACTGTGCAAAAGCGGTTTTCCACAGTATCTGAAAGATGATTCTTTTTCTTATTGCTATTTGTAATGTGGGCAAGCTGACACAGCCACCTACCATGATATAGCTAAGAAGCATTAATTTGATCAAATATAGACATTACCTTGATAAGGGGTCTGTGATGTATGAAGATGTTGGGAGATCCATGAAACTTCAGCCTGTTACATTGTGCAGATTTTAGATTAGGTAATGTTTTATTTCTGTGGATTTTATTTTCTGAGACCTCAGAGGAAGACAGTGGGATGTTGAGGCTACTTCCACAAGGACAACTGCAGTTCCAACAAAGTGAATGGCCTTGCAAATATTTTTATTTTTACTTTGCAATGTAAAGAGATGATCAGTTTTTTATTAAGGCCAAGTTGGTCTCTTTTACATTTTTCACTTTCTCCTTCTCTTGTCCTCTTTTTTTCCCCTTTCAGCAGCTGCAGCACTTCCCAGACATGAAGTTATTATGTTGGTATTGGTAAGGCTTTTCTGACTACTTCTGGCTCAGAAATAGTGGGTGGAGAAGTAGGATCCCTGCTGCTGACTGATGTTGTGCTGGTCTCGGGGAACACAGGGGTATCTGCAGCACCAACTGCAACATCTCATGACCAAAATTAAACAGCCGATTTATAAAAAATGCCCAGTCCTTGGACTGTTCAGAGCCTAGTGTTAATTATAGACTGATCCAGGGGGCACTGGGATATCAGTTCTATTTCAGCTCCTCCCTCCCCATTAGAAAATAATAGCTCTTTTTTCTTTGCAAAGAGTCAGAGTTTAGTTTTTATGTGCACCAATCCTTGCAGTCTCTGTACCTTTTTACCTGGGTCTGAGTTTGAGGAGAGGCTTATGATGTTGATTCCAATTAGGTATCATGTTCAACAAGTCCTTTATTGGGTTTGCACTTCCTTTGCATTTTAATGAGAGAGACTTCTGTTCATTAAAATCTGACTAAGTGATTTTCAAACTACACGGCAGCTTTTTGGGATACTGTAATTCAGAAGGTCAAGGCAGGCTTCAGCAACTAGCACCTGGACAATTCTTTAGGGGATGGTTTTCCTGCCCCATTTTACAAGATGCTTTTCTAGGATAGAGGCTTTCAAATGTGGGTGTACATCAAGACCACCTGCCACCTGGGACTTGCTAAATATAACTATTGTCCCCCACTGCTCAGGTTCAGACTTTTTGGGATGGGGCAGGGGCTGAGAGCTTAGGTGTACATGGTGCTCTTCAGGAACCTTCACTTTGAGAACCCCTGCTTCTGGGCATTCCAGTGATGGCTGACTGTTGGTTAGAAAAGAGCCAGATCTACAAGGGCCACAGATCAGAGTCCTCACTTGGAGAAGCAGAATGATGGATCTAGTACACAGATGACTGAAATGCAGTTCATACAAGACCTAGGACCCTTTTTAGGCAGTAAATTATAATCAGTCATAACAGAAAGGCGAAGTGGACTCTCATTAACAAAATTGCTAATTTTCACAGTACAGGTGTTAAAGGCTGGCACAAATGCTTGATGCTTGGTCTGGACCCGTGCTGACACAGCCTGCCCGAAGTAAACCCGATGTACTGCTGTTTTAATACATAAATCAGATTTTCTTAGCCAGGAAATACAGGGCATGGCTTTCCTCTGACTCTCAAGTAGTTTTTTGTTTCTTTAAAGAGAATTAAAAAGCAACAAAAATAACAACAAAAAACAGCATAGAATTTTAAAACAAAAAAGTAAGAAATTAACAATAATTACTATATTGCATATTATTATCTTCAAATTAGTTGCTCAGATTGCAAGATATAGACATGCAAAATTGATCCAGCAAGCATTAACTGGTCCTTTCAATAAACCAATAGAAATTCTTTCCTTTCACAATACCTATTGTACCTTTCAGATTTATTTATTGCTTCAGTTTCTTACACAAGAGGTTCCATTAAACCCAACTATTCTCCTTCTGGGTATTTTCCCAGAAGAACTGAAAACATCATACCCACAGTGATACATGTGCACCAATGTTTATAGCAGTGCAATTTGTCATAGTTAAATATTGGAAAAAAAAAACCAAACAAACCAAATGCTCATCAATGGAGGAATGGCTAAAAAAAGTGGTATTTTCATAAATGCAATATTATTCAGCTATAAAGAAAGATAAACTCAAACCTTTTATGGGTAAATGGTTGCAACCAGAGACCATACTCAGAAATGAAATAAATCAGACCTTCAAGCAGTTTTGAGGTGCCAATTAGACTGACATGAAGAACAGCTGTCAGTTATTGGCTGGGTGAAACGTCATTGCTTCCTGGTGGGGACTGTGTTGGATACTAAACAATGTTTGCATATTAGCCAATGTATTGCTCTCTTCATGGCTTCTTTCAGAAAAGGAATTTTGATGATATTGTCACGACTACCCAAATCAGCTTGTCTGATACTAATCAGAATTATTTGGCTTAAGTTTACTCTTAAGTACCAGAGTTATTTTTTCCGGGTTATTGTGCTTAGAAAATCATGCCTTATTCGAAATACTAACCTTGAGATTCTGATGTTGTCATATTCTCTAGTGACACAAGAATTTTATGTCATTTGAATTTACATAAATGACTTTAAAACAGTGGAAGCATTCTTTTAGGAAATTTCATGATGTAGACTAATAAAAAATGAAATAGTTCACACTTTGTACTTTTTCCTCCACATCAAATTTATTAGAGAATAGGTTGGAGTTTAGAAGGCAACAAAAGTTTGGGCAGTTTGTGACACCAGATACAGAGGAGGAAAAGGGTGCCAAACAGTGCAGAATGCCTCGCAGGAACCAGAAAGCAGAATCAAAATCTGCTGGCGCTACATATTTGTTTTAATTTTATTTTAAGGAGGAAACACAAATACAAACACAAAAACAAATAACAAGAACAAAGACATAAGCAAAACAACATACACCAATACAAATGGTACAGAATTTTAAAACAAGAATAGAAAATTACCAATGGTTATTGTATTATGTGTTGTTATTGTTAAATTTGTTGCTCAGATTACCACATATAGGCACAATAGATATAGTAAAATGGAAAGAAACAGAACACAAGGAATAAACAATGGACATGAGGGAAGGGAGAAAAGACAGGGAATAAAAGAAGGGGAAAAATCATACAAATATATACACAGGATGCTGAGATGATTGTGACACTAATTTGAATTAGCTTTTTGAAAGCCACAATTAATGTTTAAAATGTTTCCTTTGGCACTTCATGTTAAAATTGTTTGCTTTCTGTTCATAACATGGACCAGGAAGACATGTCTGGAATGAGTTGTTTAACCCTGTACATTTCCCGCTATTTTACCCTCTGCCTTTAAAAGGAAATGAACAAGAGACCCAGACACCTCAGTTTCATGCCAACTGTAAACCATCTTGCTTTTTTGCCATGGATGCAAATTAAAATCCAGGCCTCCTTTTTAATGAGCTGTGTGACAAAATTGCAACTTCTGGGTCATCACGCTATACATATTTTAAAAAGGGAAGGAAAAACACCCACGAAAGAGCAGATGGTAATTGGAGTTGGTCTCCAGCAGAAGACTCAAGCACAGTTCCTCATAGTTTCTCCTTCTGTGTGGCTCATGTGGATGACCTTTTGCCATGCTTGTCTGATGACAGAGTGTGCCCTGTCCTTGGCCTGAAACCTCTGAAGCTAGTCATACTGTCGGAGAAAGGTTTCGGCAGGTCCTGGCTCACAGGGCAGGAAAACTGGGCAAAATTATGTTCTCCCAAGCAAAGAGGTATTTTTATCTGTCACCTTGTGTCCTAAGCTTGTGTTTCAGAATTTGGCAGGAAGTAAAAAAACTCGTTCTAATGACTACTCCCTTTCACAAAAGTCCCTGAAAACAGATATGATGCAAAAGAAAAAGAATCATTTCACTTAAAACTAGATGTCAATTGTGCATATAATGGGTAGCAAGAGGAGGCCTTGGAGTAATTCTACTGTGATTCAGACATTCCAAAACCCACGAGGGGCATGGAATTGAGAGTGGCAATGCTGTAGCATGGAAAGTAGTTCAAGTTGTGTTTTACATGTTGGCCACTCTTCATAATGGGGATACAGGGCTTGGTTTAGTCAAAAGCAGATAGTGGTGGGTTCCATCACATAGGGTGAAAGCCTAGGTGTAAACAGCACTGCACCCTGTTTATTTTGGCTAGGCTAGTGAAAGTTCATTTGAGTCCAATTTACTCTCTCTAGGAAAGAGAATGCTTTCTCAAAGGTAATGGCCAGTGTCACTGCAGTGCCATCTGCTTGCCCTATGTTCCTTAGATGGCTCAAAGGAAACAACTTCAAGAGAGCTCTAACAGGAACATTTTGGAAACAATGCACAAGAAAGTAATGATTAGGAGCTTAAAGAGGAAAAACATATGGTATCGAACACATAACTTAAAACCCAGCATTCCAATCCCAGGCCCAGATGAGTTTTCCTGGGAGAAAGAACAGAGCAATTCTTAGCAATCTAAGACTAGAAGAGAGCAGGGCCAATTAACCTGGAGGGCCTCTCCAGGGGACACAGGAAAGCAGAATAGCAGATGGCGTTGTTTTGAAGCTGTAGCCACAAGCTAGGTGCAACCAGCAGTCTTTTTCTCCCCATATTCTGAAACAACACTCTAAAAGGAAAGCTGCAGCACCCAGGGGAATGCTCATGTGGTCATCGCTCATTTAGAAAATGTGCTTACACCTAAGCAGGATGCTTTATACTAAGCTGAGTAGATACGCTGACGTGTAACTTGGAGTCTCTTGGGGATTGTCCAATGCAGGAGCAATAAGTTGAGGCTCAGTTCCAGCCCTCAGCACATAGGGTGCCTTAGGGGCACAGTGCGCTGGCATGTTTCACAGAGTTAGTTCATGCTGGGACGTTGGGGATGCTTCCTAGGGGACATGGCATTTGCATGACACCATTGTGGAAGGGCACGATTTTGCTAAGCATTGCACAGAGATGAGATTTAATACCGACTCAAGGACTTGAAGTAGAGGAGTTCAGGATTTTAATATTTATCAGATGAACCAATAATTATATAAATATTTCCTGTGCTTTCAATACATCTGAAATCTGCTTCTGCCTTCTTGGGCGATTAAGCTGCACTTGGAAAGGTGCACACAATCAACCTTTTTGAGGAGTTCTAGCTCAAGCATGTGTTAATCCTGCAGCTGTGATCCCAGAAATAGAAATTTTAGTGTGAATAATTTTTTTTATATCCTTTATGCTTTTAGCTTTGGCAAACAAAAGGGGAATGATTTGAGCTGCAAAACCACTGGTGTTGCAGGGTCCCCTTCCAAGTGAAGGTGGTTCTTGTTTGAAGGACCTGCAACCTGTCTGGTTACCTTGTGCTGTCCAGCCATGTGATGGTCCATGTCTTTTTCATGTTGAGTCATGACATCTGTGAATCTGCATAATGACACCACTTGCTTCAGTCCTATATTTAATGTTATGACATAAGTACTATCTTTTTATGCTATTTGGAAACTGATACCAAGTGACTTTGAAGTGCAAGGCACTTTTTCACAAAGCCATGCTATTCATTGTACTGAATAACAGTAATAAGGGGCTGAAAACATCATAATTGCTACCCTGGGCACTGTAGCTATCCAAGGTGTCCTTCTGTCTTGTATTTTTTGTCCCGGCTGCATTTGGATGAGTCCGCAGCAGTGCACTCCCTCCTCCTGCATCACCGCACCCAGGCCTGCTTTCTGCACCATTTCTCCCATTACAGCCTCCAAGGCTGGCAGCAGAGGGAAATGACAGCATCAACTGAGGCATGAATTATGTTTAATTAAAACCTATCACTTAAAAGTAAGTGAAGAGCATTTAACCTTTGCACATTCCACCTCAGTTCCTTGAAGCCTTCCTGAACTCCAGGTGGAAGAATCAGCCTGCTGCCTACAGGCAAGGGTGGGTCACCAGGGGTGCTGGCTGTAGGGAAAGACACAGGTACCTGCTCAGAATCCATGAGGTGCCATGGTGCACCCAAGATCAAGGTCATGAGACAGCATCTCCTCTCACTTACCCTTCTCATTGCTCAAATATCTGCGGTATGTATGGGAGACTCTGTGATGGGGGGCTCTCTTCAGAGCTCTCCTTCCTCTTTGGTCACCAAGCTGTCTCACTGAAGGATCAAGCACACCTCATTGGTACACTCAGTATGGTGGCTACTGTGGGCGTTTGTCAGAAATTTCTCAAGTTTTCTGAACTTTAAACTCCCATCTTGAATTTCCCTCTGACTGTAGCCATCTCCCTCTAGTGCCTCCAGTTGCATCTGGGCCCTGCCACTGGGGACCTGGATTGGCTCAGGTCCTTAGATGTTCTTGTTTAGTTAATGAGTCTGCCAGGGAAATCCTGGCCAGACACTGGTGGGTGTGAGCACAGAAAATTCAAGGCCCAAGACTGTCTGGCATCAGTGGGTGGACAACACAGGGCACAAGCTATGTGTATTTGGGGGTGCTGGCCAGGTAATCATCCTCTGGAAAGATGAGGTGCTAGAAAGCCAGAGAGGAGGAGGAGCACTGGAGACAGATTGGCCAGAGATCACATTGAAGTACTGGTAAGGCACTGATGGTGCTAGGATTACGTTAAGCAATGCTTATTCAAGACACAAGCCTCTGTAGGTAGCTTGGCCCACTTTTCCGGAGTTGGGACGCATCTACATTTTGCAGGCGTATAAGACAAATTTGTATTTTTGGAAAGCAGTTTATGATTCACTTTTCTTTTACTGTGTTGCCAAGTATACTATGGCTCTCCAGTTACTCAGAACTCTTTAGGTTCCCATGTCACTTGCTCTCCCTCATACCCATTTGCAGAGCCCTCTGCCTCTAGGTGAACTATCACATCCCTTGATTTGCCCAGCCTTCTCTTGCCTGAACGGAGGCAGGAGTTTCCCGATGGTCTTGGTTTTGGCTGTGCTCTGCTCCTGTTCTTACAGGCAGCAATTTTCTTGATGTAATTGTCAATTATTTCCTGAGATGCTCCAAATCTTTCACTGATTTTCTTTCTCTTTAGAATAAAGAGCCACTCCCCAGGTGGCCTGGGAAGATCATTTTGACCTAGTGTAAAGACTGTCTTACGAATATGCTTCTTGTCACTCCTTTTTCATGAGCCGTCATTGAAGGCAAACTAAGAAGAGTTCTATTTCTTATTTCTTTGCTTCACATTTTGTTACCAATATTGGTCCTCTTTTCTATGCTGTTACCGTCTTTTAGTGCCGCCACTATTTAAATGATCAGATCCTACCTTTTGCCCAGTTAGAATGTGATAGTCTCTGTGAAGCAAACTGCTATAGCTTGTATCTTGATGCTCACCAAAGCCTCATGCACTCAGAAATTGGCATTTTTAGAGACTGGCTATCTAGGGTGTCTGATACTAGATTAATGATGTGATGCTGGACCAGGCCCCTAGTTGCTGTGGCACAATTGTGGGTGTGGCCAAATGGATTTAGTAAAGACAGAAGACCCACCCTGAGTATAGGTGGCAGTAACCAATGGGCTGGTAGCCTGAGTGGAATGAAAGGGCAAGGCAGGCTGGGTGCTGCTTCCTTCTGATTGCTCTGCCACGCACTCTTCCTTCCGTGAGATGCCCGTCTGCCACGTGGTCTGTCTTGGAGTCAGCCAACTAGAAACTAAAATCTCTGCAAACTGTGAGCTAAGTCTACCCTTTCTCCTTTAACTTTGGGTTTTAGGGTTTTGTCTCAGGAATGAGAAAGGTAAAATATAGATCTCATGTTAATCATTAGAATGAAAGCAATCTCTGTTTTCTCTGAACTCCAAAAGAATTTTATTTGTTCTTCTCTTAGTTTATTTTTTATGTTCCTCTTTTATAACCATTGCTGTACTGATATTTTGTTTATTTATTTATTTTGTATTTTTAGGGAAGGGTCTATAGGGTATTTAGATCAGTCTTGTAGTGATCCATCTGTTTACAGCCTCCCGAGAGCTGGGAGTATAGGCCATGCCACCATGCCCAGTCTCCATTGCCTTCAGTGTGCCCCGGAGGCATGGCTGGCTCTGCAGGTCCTGGGGATCGAACCTCTAGCCCCTGTGCCTGCTTGCAGGTGCTTTAATATGCTGAATTATTTAGCCAGCCCTTTTATTTTATTTTAAAATTTCTTTATTTTTTATTTTATTTATTTTTTAAAAAAATATAATTTTTTTCAGTGTATTTGGTACAGGGTCTCACTGTGCAGCTTGAGCTTACAGTGATACTGCTGTTTTGAACCTTCCTGGTGCTAGGATCACAAATGTGTACTACCACATCCAGTCTTGTGGCTGACATCGCACACCCAGGGCCAGGGCCCATGCAGTATATGGTGCCGGGGATTGGACGACCCCAGTTCCTACACTTGCCTAAGCAGGCACTTAGTCGGCTGAGCTATCTTGCCAGCCAAAATTTTTTATTTTTTAAAGACACTACAAAATAGTATTAAAACAAAAACAAATTACGAGTGGTACAGAATTGCACTTAACAAAGTATTATGAATTTCACAGTATTTGTTGTAATGTATAGTGTTAATATGAATAACTGCAACCAGTTATTCATATTAAAATAGGAAGAAGAAAGAAAAACAAAGAAATGTGTAAGAAATCCTGAAGAGAAAAAGTATAATCAATTGAAAACAGGAGGCAAAACAATTTAAATGTTATCTGTTCCTTTTCATAGACCAGCAGAA
>PVKN010021867.1:0-15379 GCA_004027915.1 Capromys pilorides
AATCATTGTTTCCTTTTCCCTTCCTTTCATTCCCCTTTTCACTATTCTAGTTTTTCTTTCTTTTTAACAATTTCTTCCCATTTTATAATGTCTGTTGTAAATTTTGGTCTTTTTCTTTTTCAGTTTCTTGTACAAGGGAGGCAATGTGATATCTACACATATGGGTTCGATTTGTTTTATTTATGTATATGATCTGAACTCACATCCATTTACCTATGAAAGCCTCTAATTCATTGTTGTTTATGGCAGAGAAGTATTCCATTGTATTTATAAACCTCATCTTCTTTATTTCTTAGTTAATTGGATTTTGGGTTGTTTCTAAGGTTTAGTTATTAGAAATTGCCACTATAGACATGGGTGTGTATATGTCATTGTGCTATGAGATTTTAATTCTTTCAGTAAAGTCCACAGAAGGAGAATAGCTAGGTCAAAATGAACCTCTGATTTCAGTTTTCTGAGGAATCTCCATGCTGATTTCCACAGTGGTTGCACCAGTCTACAATCCCACCAACAGGGGACAAGCGTCCTTTTTCCCCCACAGCCCCTCCAGCATTTGTTACTGGCTGATTTCCTGATGATAGCCAATCTTTCTGGAGTGAGATGGAGTCTCAGCATTCTTCTGATTTGCATCTCTCTAATAAGCAGTAACATTGAGCAATCTTTCATATATTTATTTACCGTTTGTATTTCTTCATCTAAGAAGTTTGTATTTATCTCAAATTCCCATTTTTTGGATTGGGTCTTTAAATTTGGGGAGTTTCATTTTTTTTCAGTTCTCTGTTCTAGATAAGTCTTTGGTCTGAAGTACGAAATTATGTCCAGCTAAGGTTTTTTTTTCATCTCTGTGGGCTGTCTTTGCACTTTGTCAGTGATTTCTTTTGCTGTGTAAAAGTTTTTATACTAGGATGATATCCCAGTTATTGTTTGTATTATTTCCTGTGTGATCGGGATTTTGTTTATGAAACTGTTGCGTATACCTACATCTTCAAGAGCTCTACTGATTCTCCCTTCCAGCAGATTTAGTGTTTCTATATTAATATTTAGATATTTGATCCATTTTTACTTTGGTTTAGTGCATGGTGATAGAGATGTGGGTCTAGCTTTATTCTTTGGCATTCAGAGAATCAGTCTTTGCAGCATAGTTTAAGAGACTATTTTTCAGTGAACATGTTTGGCCCCTTCATCGTATATAAGGTGGCTGAGTGTTTGGAGTTACTTCTGCATCTTCTTATCTGTTCCACTGTCTTGTTTTATAACAGTAACTTTGAGGAATAATTTCAAGTCAGGAATTGTAATGCTTCCCCAGTGCCCCCTTCCCTTTGTGGCTGAGAACTGTTTTTGCTAGTCTAGCTCTCTTATGCTTCCAAACAATTTTTCTCTAGTTCTCTGAGGTATGCCTAGGCCTGGACACATTCACTGTTAAATTTTACCAAAAATTTGGAGGAGCTCTAAACATTTAATCCTTATAAATAACTAAGTTTTCAGAAAACAACTGAGTTCTCACAGAAGTCCCTGGCTTCTGTGTCCAGTAAACTGTGAATCTCTGTAGCTCTCGGTAGTTATCTTCAGCCCAGAAGAGCTGTTGATTTTCATTTTATTTTGATTTTTTTTTGTTGTGAGAATGAGTGGCTACTTTCCAAGCTTTGAGTTTTTCAAATGTTGGGATGGAAAACTCTCAGTCATTTTAAGATGTCCTATTTCACACACAAGTGACCTACTCCAAAATATGTGGAAAGAAGGGTGATGTTCTGTTTTGTCTCAGACTCCTCACTTCAAACAGATTGTTATTACCACATGTTCGCAGTGCACAATGTTTGCATTCCTTGTGTGGAAATGATGCATATAACAGGACACATATTGTTTTCTTTTTTAGTCCTTTTTCCCTCCCTTCTATCTCGTTATCATCTTCTGATTTACAAAAGATCTACCTTCCTTTTTCCTACTACCTATGTTTTACATTGCTCTTTAATTACAACTCTGATGTCTCTCCTAAGGGAAACCACACAATATTTAAGCATCTGTGTTTGATTTATTTCACTTGACATTATGGTCAGAGGAGCATCCATTTCCCTGTTAATGACTCAAGTTCCTCTTTCTTCATGACATAGTACTACTTCGTTGTGTGTCAATGTCACATTTTTAATCTGTTCATCTTTGATAGACATAGAGGCTGCTTTCATGCCCTAGCTATAATGAAGTGAGCTGCTAAAGCATAGTTATGCATGTATCACTGTAAGATGATGTAGGAATCTCTGGGCCGAATGGAATTTCTAGTTTCATTTTGTTGACGAAACTCCATGCTGAATTTCAAAGTGTGTGTACTAGTTTACTTTTCCACTTATAAACAGAATTTCTTTACCTCCTGCAGCCTCATGTGCATTCATCATTATTTGATTTCTTGAAGATGCCCATTCTTTCTAGACTAAGATAGAATCTCAGTGTTGCTTTAATTTGCATTTCTCTAAATACTAGTAATGTTGAAAATTTATCCATGTAGTTATTGGCCATTTGTACTGCTTTTATGAAGTGTCTATTTAGTTCTGTGACCTGTTTTTTGATTGGGTCTTTTATTTTGAGGGTTCTAATGTTTGAAGCTTTCTAGACATTCTAGATATTATTCATCTGACAAAGGAATAACAGGCAACATTTTTTCAGATTTTCTGTTTTGTTTTCACTCTGTTGGTTGTCTCCTTTGCTATGCAGAAGCTGTTAAATTTCATGATTCCATTTGTTGACTGTTGGTGTTATTTCCTGTGCAATTGAGGTTTTGTTCAGAAAGTCCTCGCCTCTGCCTGTGCCTTCCAGAGCGCTGTTTACTTTATCTTCCCTCAGGTTGTCTCCAATTTCACATTTAGGGCTGAGGAGATAGCTGCGTGGCACCAGTGCCTTCCTGGCAAGTGCAAGGTTGTGAGTTCGAACCCCGGTCCCACAAAAAAAACAAACAAACAACAACAACAAAAAAAAACAATTTCACATTTAGTTTGGTCCCACACTCTCCACTTTTTAACTACCTCTCTTCTTATACTTATTTCGGAGTCCTTCAAAGTCAGTTCAGGCATGTAAAAGAAAGGCTAAGATAAAGTACAACCTTTTTTTTTTTTTTGTTGCAAATTCTCTAATGCTAGTGTTTTCTGTCCTTCACTACTTTTCAGTAAATTTTTGGAAATTCACTGCAAAGCCAGGAATTCCTGCGCTGCTATACCCTGAAGGGTCCTGGTAGCATCTCACAGTTCCACGTGAATCTTTTTCTAGCCACTCTAATGTGAGGTTTGCGTCTCTTTTACTTCTAACTACTACACGGACCTCTCTCCTTTTCTCAATATGATTACATTCCAGCATGATGGATTGCACTGTGCCTCAGGAAAACGCTACTCTGGTGTCCTAACTCCGAGTACCTGAGCATGTGACCTTATTTAGAAAAAGTCCCTCTCAGAGGTAATTATGGTAAAATGAGGTCACTGGAGTGAGTGCTAACCCATATGGCTTTCTTTCCTGCAAAAAAATAACTTAGACACAGAGATAAGCACAAATGGAAACGTCACGCGATGACAAATACCGTGATTGAGTGATGCATCTACAAGCCAAAGAACATCAACAAAGAAAGATGCCAAGAGAGGAAAAGAAGCTAGGACAGAGACATAGAACAGATCTCTCACAGCTCACAGAAGAAACTAGATCATGGGCTTCAATTCTCCAGAGTTGGGATTCAATAACTTCCTGTCACTTAAGCCACCTAGTTTGTGAAACTTTGGCAGTTCTAGCAATTAATGCACCCAGCCGCACGCCAGCTTGTCTACTAGCAGTTAGGAAAGTGGAATTGTTCTTATCGTTTTACTGTCACCAATGGTATCTTCACTCAGTCTAGTCTTTTTTCTTTGTCATGTAAGAGAGTTACATACTCACTATAAGGACTACATTTCTCAAACTCCAAATTTAAGGGGCACAGTCCCCCCCCCAAATAACCTTCTTATAGCTGTATTCCTTATTATAGGGGGGGCATAGCTAAGGGCAAGATTGTTGAGGACCTTATAGACTCATAAAAACAATTCTGGATTTGATTCTACATGAGTGAGGAAGCTATTAAAGATTTTGAAAGTGACAGAGCTGATTCAAAGTTTTAAAAGGTTTTACATCTGGTATTTACAGAATAGATGGTACAGAGGTAAAAATAAAAGCACACCAAACAATTAAGGACATTTACTGCATTTGGCACGGACTGAAGCGATAGCAGTAGAGATGGTGACAAGAAGTTAGAGTTAGGGTAAGAGCCAAAAGGTTTTCCTGAGGAATTGTTCACCCATGCCGGGAAAGGAAAAAGGAATAAAATATGACATTTGTTGTCCATTTAGGAATTTTTCATAGTTATATTTACTAGAAGGGATTTTTGTTATAAAAGCTGAGTTCAGAAATTAATATCTGCTGGGGATATGATGACAGCTTTCCACAACTATTTTGTATCTATTGTATTTATTCAGAAGACAGAAAAAAGAAAACCAGCTGTCAGATTGTGACGTATAAAAGAAAAAGTGTGGTGAGAAAAACTGGAGTTCTTGGCTTCCCTAGAGATGTATAAAAAATCCAAACCATAAATAAATAAATAAGCTTCTACAATTTAGATGGCTGGATAGGGAAAAATTTGTGCATATATATGAAGTAAGAAAAGAACCTGAAAAAGGTGCAGTATATGTGTGTAATCATGACTGTGCTAGCTTTTCCTAAGCATACCTAGGCTGATGTACAATAATATATAAGCCTGCACACAATTCTACATTTTTTTCTTCAGCTTTTTATTTCAGATTTGTTGGAGATATTTTTAAAAAAAATAAAACAGAAGTATGTTTTATTCAAGACAATTAAAATAGACAATTAAAACAATACAGTTATCCCTGCAGAGAAGTCACTGGCCGCTTCTCACTTAGATACACAGGGTGCGGTGCCCCTAGGTGGCACCTCTCAGACTGCCCCCCACCCCCCACCCCCCAGCCTCTTGCAGCCCTTCTCAGCATCTCCAGTACCTCAGCCTAGGCCAAAGCACTGCATGGACAGTGTGACTGTGCTTTGTGACACCTGGGCCCAGCCAGTGAGCTTCACCTTTGAGAAATGAGTTAGTAAAATGCCCAGACACTTGTTATAGTCTTAATATAATAAAAAGTGTCCTAGGAGAAGCTCATTTAACAACTGTTACTTTAAGTCAAATGAAGTAAAATCATCACATTGCAAGGCAGCGCCTCTGAGCGGCTGCCTCCAGCTTCCAGTTAGCACTCAGGAGGGGAAATCACTGCTCAACACCACGGTGCGCACTCAGCAAACATCTCCAGTCTCTACTGTCAGTGCGGCACAGCCCTAGGCTCGGGATAGATGTGGTGCCCTTATCAAGCTTTCTTTTCTACTTTGGCAAATGCTTAAATGGTCCTTATGTGTTTTGTTGCTTCTTCTCTGGCTCCTACCAGGAATGCCCTCACACTTGAGCAAGAGAAGTCTCTGTACTGCTTCCCATATTACACACACACACACACACACACACACACACACACACACACACACACACCCATATTCGAGAACTCAGGAGTGGGGCCAGAGTAGGGGTAAAGCTGAATGACAGTGCCTACCACCTAGCACATACAAGGCCCTAGGCCAGTGGTGGTTAACCGATGGCACATGTATCACAGCTGGCTCCGGGTATCACTGAAAATTCTAAAAGGTTTGCCATCACCACCCTAGGTTAAATCTCCAGCCCCAGAAAAATAACATCAGGGATGCTATTAACACAGGAAATGTTGCTCTGCAGTGAATGGACTCTCCTTGGCCCGGAACTATAAATATTCCAGCCTCTGAGGAGTCAGTACCATTCAGGCCTGGGACACTATTTTCCACACCTTATTGGAAACATTTTTTTGTTGCAAGCAGGGACATGACTCTACTTTATTTAGGGCAGGGTCATGGGAGCAGTGTGTTCATTATATTTTAGCATATTACCTCTTTATTCTTCATTTTGACATTTTTGGTAGAATTCGATGTGAAAGTGTAGTTCCCATTGGCTACTACATAGTATCTTACTTTCTTTTGCTGAATGACAAATCCCTCCCAAATTTACTAGATTAAAATAATTTATTTTCATTATTTTTAGTCGCATCTGTAGATGAGGAATCCAGAACCAAGTACAGTGGGATTGGCTTTTTTCTGTGTTATAGAATTTGGCATCTCAGGGGAAAGACTCAAGGATTGAAGTATTTTATTTGGCCTTTTGAGGTAGGGTAGGGTCTTTGAGGTAGGGTAGGGTCTCCTACGTACTTCAGGCCAGCCTTGAATTCACTATAGCCCCATCTGGCCTCGAACTCACAGTTCCTCCTGCCTCAGCCTCCCAAGTGTTAGAATTACAGGCATATCCATCATGCCCTGCATGGACTGAGATACTCTGAAGGTTGGTCCTGCCTGAAATTATTAGCTGAAACCCTAAAAATTGTTAGTGCTCAATAGGAAGCAATTTGCACTGAGCAAAGATGTATTCTTCTAAAATCTTTGAGAGGGCTTCTGTGTAGCATTGAAAGATCATTTTACTGATCTGACCTGTTTTCAAGTTTCGTATCAACACTAGTGTATTACTAGTAACTAAAGTTTACATTTTTATCCAGTTGCCACCAGTTTTCCCATTGTTTTCTCTTTGAAAATGCCACACTAGGATTAGTCTCATTAGGTATATATATATATAGAGAGAGAGATAGATAGATAGATAAGATAGATACAGATAGATATTATGGCTGGCTCAGCCTGCTCTGGGGGTGGGGCTGGCACAGCAAGTGGTGTCCAGGATCGAATCGCGGTCCCTGCAGTTGCCTAAGCTTGCCTAAGCAGGCACTTTAGACAGCTGAGCCATTTTTCCAGCCCCTTATTAAGGATTCTTTTGGTTCTGAGAGCTTATCAGATTTTCTTTTGTTCCTTTTTTTAATTGTTTGTAGCCCTGACTGGAGAAGTACTGGTTAAATACTGCCCCCACCCCCTTTTTTTTATGGTTGCATAGAGATTACAACTTGGGCTGGATTTTTTTTTTTTTAAATAAATTGACCCACTGTTTCCAGAGCTATCAAAATAAAAGTATACTCCTTTTCACTACTCTGTTTAATGTATCGTCAGTTTTCTTGATTGTCTAGAGAAGAAATTCAAATTACTTAGTATTACTTAACATAAAGATTTTCAAAACTAGGCTCTGCTCCTCCTCTTCAGTTAAAAGCCCTACCCTTCAAATGAGGGTTCCGCCAAAAGGGGAGTCCTAGTCATTTCAGCAATGGTCTTCCTTGTCCAGGGATTCATTTCTGGCTAATTCTGCTGGGACTCTATTCCCAACACCATTCCTTAATACTGCTCCCTTTGCCCCACTAACATCCATCCCTTTTCCAATTTCCAAGCTTCTTGATTTACGTAGGCTTCTAAATATCTTAACAAAGTATTTAATGTATGATCATTCAACAAGTATTCAAGCGTTTTGTGAGCGGCATTATTGTATGATTGAGAATGTTAATAGGGCAAAAATACTTTAGTTTACATTTTAGTTACACAGGAAACATGAAGCTGAGATTAAGATGTATGAGGATTATGGGGCTGATGGACATTGTCCCTTAGAGAAGTCTGGGGTCATTACCTGAAAAACAGTACCAACATTGCTGGTGGGCCTTCCCTCCCTCTCATTGTCCAAGAGGCAGCCAAGTCTAACTCAGCTTTGTACCCACCACCTGCTTTAGCCTTGTTAACCAACAGTTGTGGAATGAACAAACGCCCTCAAAGTATGGAGTATAAACGAAAACCTTGCTGTGTCTACCGCTAATCCCGGATCTACCCACAGGACAGGTAGAGACCTGTTTCTGTAAAACTAGATCAACAACCCCCAATAGTGGCCTTTGAATCAGGCACGTAAACAAGGAAATACAGAACATTAGGAAGCAGGTCTGGACTTCCCATTTCAGCTATAATTTAGAGGTCAACTTAATTTTCCAAAAGGCGATCTTTGCTTTCAGTAGTTGATTGGTAAAGCCCGCTGTTAAACCATGCGTGGGGAATTCACACTTGGTAATTTCTGCTCGGGGACCCGTCCTCCAAGGTGACCCAAGCAGGCCCGAGAAGGGAGAACCTAACCAGCTCCCTACACGAGAAGAGAACCCCCGCCGCCGACCGCCTTTCCAACGCTCCATCTAGTTCCACAGGAACCGACCCAGCGATCGCGCCCCGCCCACTTCCGGATTGTCGCATCCGCCGTTGTCGCGTGCGTAATGACGTCGTAAGTCCCCCGCAGACCCCGGAAGTGCAGCTCGAACTTGGCCGGGGCGCTGATTCCCGAGAGGGAAAGTCCTGACAACTGCACGAGGGAGTTCCCCAGGCGCGCTGGAGGGCCACGCCTCCTCCCGCCTGCCCCCGCAGCCCTGCAGCTGGGGGCAGAGCTCAGGTAGGCGCGGCGGCCGCCGGCATCCGAGGCGGGGCAGGCCCGGGTTCCAGGCGCGCGGGGGGCTGGCCTGGGTCCGGGCCGGCGGAGGGAGCTGGCCTCGAGGTCCCAGGCTGTCTGAAAGCGCTCTGCGTTTCCAGGGGCGACGCTGCCCCGCGTCCCGGCCGCGGCTGCTGGGCAGCTCCAGCTGGCGTTTTCCAGTGTGGAGGCGGCTGGAACGCACGTGTGTTCCCCGGACCCCCGCCTAGCACCAGTGCGCCTGGGCGCCTCTCGCCCCCGTAGCACGCTGGCCCGCAGGCAGGCGGTGCAGGCTTCTGGTTGAAGCGCGTGTGTTTTCCCACCAAAGTGTTACCAACTGCAAACAGATTGACGTGCAGCTTGAAACGCTTTCTGAACTTCTAGCGTGAATGACCACTGGTGCGACGTGTGGGATGTTGCGTGTGAGTCCTTAGTTGAATGTTTCTGACTTTGAAATAAAGTTAGGTATATTTCCAAAGTGAGCATTTCTCTCATTCAGGTGTTTAACACACTCGCCTATGTTCCAAGGTGTGTATCTGTTAGGCTCATTTTTTTTTTTTTTTCCTATAATTAAGGATGAGCTGGGGAAAAAAAAAAAAAAAAAGAGGAAAAGGACAAGTGGTGGTTGCGTTTGTTAATTTCCTCCAAGTCCTCAAAAAGCCATAGGCAGGAAATTATGCGGTGTTCATTTGGAGGTGCCTTGTAATGTTTATTAAAATAAGTGGAATGTGATGCTTGCCATATCGGGTATGGTTCGCTTTGCTTTAAGCAGTCAGAGGTATATTGTTCTTTATCTTTCTTAGCGAGGGACAGACACATGGAACTCATTAGTGTATTTCGAAGCTGAATCAGACAATACTTTTTCATGTGGTTAAGATCTAAGTCTCAGTGCTAATACCAGGCTTCTTTTTGACTCTTAAATTCCATGTTCCTTCTCCCCTCTTACCCCACACCTAAGACTAAAGGTGATACTCAGGATGGCTCTGAGGTTGTGACTGGTTCAACACTTGTAAACGGTGGAATGGTACTCAGGAAATAAGATCTATGAAGTGTGAGCATCCATCCACACTCCTTGGCAAGGAATTACTGGCCACTTCTAGTGCGCTCTGTCATGTCCGTAGTGCTGCTGGGGAGGCAGTAGTAAACAGAATAGACGATCCTTAAGTTCCTGGAGCTCACATTTTAGTGCACGGAGAGCGACAATAAACAAATCAAATGTATAATAAATGGTGAGAAGAGAAAGGAATTAAAAGGAAGGAAGGGAATGAGAGAGAGAGACAGAGGATGCCATTTAACATAGGTTGTTCAAGCTCAGCCTCTTTGATAAAGGGACATTTGAGTGGAGATCTGAATGAAGTGAGGACATGAGCTCTGTAGGTGTGTGGGGACAGGTCATTTAGGTTAGCACAAAGAGCCCGAGGCAGAAGCATGTTTGGCATGAGTTAGAAGAGCGAGGATACATACATCAGATTTTAAAGTTCTTATGAAAGAACATTTATTCAGTGACCTGTTGGGTGTGTGAGGGGGCGTATTGACTATATTTTTTCTAAACTTTCCCCAGCAGACCTCTATGAGGCAATTTAATATAGGCATGTGGTGATGCTTCCAACTTTTTGATGTGCTCTAACAAAATTAAACAATTTACTCAGTTGGATTTAATTTATCCTTTGTTTTATCAGCTTGTTTTTTGCATCATATTTGCTAGATAGCAAATACGCTGTCCTGTGTCAACTTTACTTTTCATTGAGCTTTTTTTATTATAGTAAAATGTATATATCATGAAAGTTACAGTAATTTTAATAATTTTTGGGTATGCCTGCACATCACTGGTATTTATTTCCAGAAATTTTTCATTTTCCCCACCTGAAGCTATGAATCTATTAAAACTACCTTCTCTTTCTTTTTCTTTCTTTATTTTTATTTTTTAATGGCTAGCTCAGCCTGCCCTGGGGGTGGGGCTGGTGCAGCATGTGGTGCCGGGGATTGAACTGTGGTCCCTGCGGTTGCCTAAGCTTTCCTAAGCAGGCGCTTAAGACCGCTGAACCGTCTTGCTGGCCGTACCTTCTCTTTCTTGACTACCCTTTGCTCCTGCAACTGCCAGTCTACCCAGGGTCTTTGTATTAAGCTGCTTCCCCAGCCCTTTTAAAATTCTGAGATAGGGTCTCACCATTGTGCAAAGCTACCCAGGCTGGGCTCTGCGTTGTGATCCTCTTACTTCAGCCTCCAAATGCTGGGATTAGAAATGTACCCTATGAAGTCTGGCTGTGTCTGAATTGAGCTGCCATAGCTTCCTCATGTAAGTGTAATCTTGTAAGCAAATCATTTGTCTGTATTGTCTTATGTTACTTTTCTTGTTGCTGAGACAAAATACCCTATAACCACAAGTTAAAGAAGGACAGGCATATTTTCAAGTAAGTTTGTAGAAATTTCATTGTATAGTTGGCTGGCTCCAAAGCGGTATGTCCTGTTGAGGGGGCATTGCAGAGGAGCAGCCGTTCCTGGGGTGGCAGGCAGAAGGCAGCAATCAGCAGGCAGGAAGACCACCTTATACCATTGCAGGCTACAAGCCGTGACAACGGTGGGCCTTCCCATCATCCACACCCAGAGCTATGTTCAACCCATCAGTGGACTTACTTAGTTATTGTACCCTTAGTCTATCCTCATTCACATACCCTTAATCCTCATTCACACACCCTAGATCTAGCCACCTCTGAGAAGCCCAGCCTATGTATGAGTGTGTGAGGCTCTGATGGGAAGTCTAGATGCAAGCATGGCATATGGTCATTGGTTTACTTCTATGTTTTGTTTGTTGTAAATAATGCTCCTGTGTGTGAAGGTATCTGTTCTGGCTCCTACTTTCATTTCTTTTGATTGTTAACCCAGGAGAAATTGCTAGATTACAGGATAAATTACTGTGGTTTGATTCTATAGTGTTACTCAGGAGACTGTATTTTAAAGGTGAGATTCCTAAAGAGGTGCATGATAGAGCATGGTAGGACCCTCAAGATGTGGGGCCTAGTGAGGGGTTTGGGTCATTGTGGCTGTGCCTTGGAGGAGACAGTGAGGCCCAGCCACTTCCTCCTCTTTCTTTTGCCCTCTGAACACTGCGTGTTTTTTCTGTACCAACTGCTCCCAGTGTGTTGTGCTGGCTTGCTACAGGCCTGAATCTCTGGACTTGTCATGGACTGAAACCTCCACAAATGGCAGACTAAATAAAACTTTTCTCATTATAAGGTGATAATTTCAGTACTTATTAAGTAATGGAAAGTTCACTGACACAAAGTTGGGTTTAATGTTTTGAGGAACTGTCTACTCTTTTCACAGTGTCCATCCCATTTTACATTCCCACCAGCAGTACACAGGCATTTAATTTTCTGTATCCTTACTGAACATATTTTCTGTTTTTTATAATAGCCATTTTCAGAGATATAAAGGAATATCTGTAGTTTAGCTTTGCGTTCTCCTAAAAAAAAAATGGAGATGTTACGCATATTTTCCTGTGATTTTGACCTTTTAAAGAGCAGGTTGCCTACCACCATATCTTTTGTTGCTTCTTTGACCTTAATTTACTGTAAATATACACTCATCAATTGTTTGTAGACCAGGCATCTAGATGTGTCAGCAGTGTAACAGCTGGATGTGGCTAGATGGACAGTGGCAAAAGAGATCAGGAACAGTGATAAACAAAGAGCGCCACAACTGTCAGCAGAAGAGCGGCCACCCAACAGCTGACAGGAAGTAATAAAGTTCTGTAGATGAGAATGGGATGGAGGGAGGGTAGAGTGCAGATTGCCAACTACATCTCACTGTGTTTTGGAAATGAGGTATATTAGTTCAGGCAGATCTACTATAAAGCTGGTAACGTGTGTTAGTTCACGCAACTCAGCAGTGTTTGGAAGGTGTGCACTGTGTCTGTCGTAGGGAAATAAACCAAGTTCTTCCAACTGTGTATCACATCATTTCCATTCAGAGAATAAAGAGATTTAATTGAATAATTAAGTGTGTAATCTGACAATGTTCAACATCATTGAACTTTTTACATATATTCTGTTTTAAAGGGAAAGGAATTTTAAGATCCCAGATACCCAGCCGTCCATTAGTTTAAAGTGGCATGTAGTTTTCATTTGTTTTTAAACTAGAGTGTTTTCATCACACTTATTGTTAATGAGATTCTTTTGGGGTGCTGCATTTAGCTAACTCAGTTACAAGGCTTACTTAAGTGGACTGCATTAGATTAAGCAACAAATGAAACATTATACCACAGTTTTACCTATCATTTGACAAACTGAAATTGGTCAGTGTGCTGCAGGTTAGGTGGTAGACTTTCACAGCTCAGTTATAGGCAGGTTTTGAGACAGCAGTGCTGTGCTGCTTTCTCTGATATTGTTGTTTCCTTTTTTGAGAAACTGTATTCTACACCATGGGAAATCGCAATGCTTTTCTTGCTTCAGAGAAAATATCTCTGTAAGGAGACATCATTGAAGCAAACCGTTTATTGTATCTTCTCATTTCTTTATAGCAGAGTTTATATTTATTTTAAGTGTAGTTTAGATTGATAATATACTAAAGCTTGATTTGCTCAGAGATTAGAGAGGTGATAATAAGGCTCAGATTGTGAATTTAGACCTTGAGAAAGCCATTCAATTGCTCTTTACAGCAATGATTGGAACCAGTACCTAAGAGTGTTACTGCTAACTGCCTGTGGATATAGGTAACGTTCCTGTCCTCTGCTAAATGTGCTGCCATAATATGTAATCAGGTTTAAGAAAGCAGCAGGAAAGGTAATATGTGTGACTCAACAGGCATGCTGTTTCTATTTAAAAAGTAGACTAAGTATCCAACATAGTGAAACCAAACCCCTTTACTCTGTAAAGCCTGGCTTAGTTTTATAAGCCTTATAAAGATAGAATAAACAGAATTTTTGACCAAAATTATAATCTAATTCAAGGTAATTTAAAAATGTGAAAAGATTGACTCATTGATTTGGAGTGTTCCATTCTTATATCATTTTTTGTCTATACTATGGAGAAGGTTCTGGTGTTAAATATTTTTGAAATTCATAATATTGATGCATTTGGTTTTATGTCTACACTCTGATGTACTTCGGAATATTCATGTCAAAATAGTTATCTCTTGAATTGGGCAGGGTGTACGTAAGGAGCATCAAGTTAGAAGTGCTGCACAGAGATAGACCCTGGTTTCAGAAGACATGGGGACAATATATATAATGGATTAAAGAAAGGCCTAGGGTCAGGTGAACTTAAATATGAAGGAAGAAAAATATAGTAAGAAATATACGAGGTCTTTTATTTAGAAGATGCTAAAATATAGATATGTAGTTGTCAGGTAATGTGGACCCCAGGCTTGAGGGTCTTAGGTGCTGGTTGGGGTGTCTGCTGTGAAGAGGAGCCATTAGCAGAACGTTCCGTGTTAGGGCATGAATATGTGCAGGGTGCTGTGAGGGAGGTGTAAGCCTTTCTTGGGCTTACTGGAAGGCTTTTACACTTCTCATTGCCCAAGTTGAGAACCCAAGGATGGGTCATTTAAAATAAGGCAGAACAACTCTAGACAGAAGAAATAGTGCCCAGTAAACTGTCATGTATAAAAATAAAAGCAACTTGCAATAAATACAGGAGAAAATTTGATGGCAGTGGACTTGGAGGAGATAGGAACCATGTCATGGTATAGGGTAGTACACAAGATTTTGAGAAAGAAGGATGGTGTGAATAGTGAAGAATTTGGATTTGCCTTACTAGACAATAGGAAATAATAAATGATTTTTCTTGTCTCTCATTTTGTAAACATTTCAACCTTGCCCAAAACTGAGGTCTGTGCTTTGTCCTTGCCTCCTGACATCTTTGTGTTTTGCCTGGAGTAGTTAGACCACACTGTCTAATATGTATAGTCTGTATAGTCTTAAGATGAGGATGCTCATGCCAGAAATGTTTCTTATGAGGCTTGGTGTGAGGGTTCTGGGTCCTGTGTTATTAGTGGACTTGGAGACTGAGCTCAAATGTGTGGGCAGCCAGTCAGTCAAGTCAGGTAATGGAGTCCTGAATTAACTCCAAATAGCATATCTCTTGTGTGCTTTCCTGGTTAGTAGTTATCTGTGCATAAGGTCTGGATTGAGTAGCTCAAATTGTGCCACCCCTTTCATGTGTTGAAGCCCTACTCCCCAACTGGACTTATTTAAAAAAATTTTTTTAGTTGGACTTTATTTAGTATAATATTAAATGAGGTCACAAGGATAGGCCCTTGATTCTATAGGATTAGTGCCTTTATTGGAAGAGATACAGAGTTCTCTGTCCAGTGAGCATGTACTTTTCTTCAAGCCAGGAAGAGAGCCCTTAGCACAAACTCACTTTCTGGGATTTCAGCTTCTAGAATTGTAAGAAAATAAATGACTTCAAGTCACTCTGTCAAGAGTATTTTGTTAAGATAGTCTGAGCACATTAACGTAGTAACTAGTGTCTGACTCAGTTTTATTATTGATGTTGTTAATCAGTGATTAGCTATTTTGTGCTTTGACAATCAGGATAGAGCTTGATGGGCTCAGTTTCACAGTTGGTCATTTTAAATTTGAACCATGTGAAATTATTCCAAAATTTGAGTGAAGAAATTTTTGTAGAAGGCCTCAGTGAGGACTTTGAGATGGAAAAATAATATACATGTGTCATGCTGTAAGGCTAATAGAATTTTCAGTGGTTTTAATTGAGGATAATTAGCTTTTAACAAGATTTATTGCAGATGTAAGAAGGTGTGTCACTGAGAGCATTTAAAAAATATGGTTTTGTTTTTTTTTTCTGCTACCCTGAGATGTTCCTGAAGCTTTGGAATTGAGAGAAATTTCAAATAAAAAGGAACAATAAAAATTAATAGATATATATTCATCCACAATTGTCTGTTTATATGTTTCTGCTATTTTTTTAA
>PVKN010021868.1:0-15376 GCA_004027915.1 Capromys pilorides
ATTGAAGAATTCTACAAAACAGTATCAATCTTATGTCAGGTTTTATATATATATATATATATATATATATATATATATATATATGTATGTATGTTTTCATGTGTATGTGTGTGTGTAAAAGACAAGGAAGAAGTAATATAAAGTCAATAAAGAAATATATCTTTTAAAGTTTCTAATACTGGTGCCAGCGAGATAGTTCAGTGGTCTAAAGCACCCGCTTAGGAAAGCTTAGGCAACCACAGGGACAGCGATTCAATACCTGGCACCACAAAAAAAAAAAAAAAAAAAAGTTTCTAATACTAGGAGAAAATATCATACCATGTCTTATAAGTAGATTGTAAGTCAAAGATACAGTATAAATCATAAAACAAAAATTAAACAATATTCAGAAAATTAAATATTAATTAAAAATCAAATTAAATATTTCAAAACAATATTCCAAAATTAAAATTAAATTGTGAGTCCAACTTAGAGGCCAGAATGTTGTGTATTGTATGTATGAATCTGTGATCAATTCAGAGTGCTCACACAGTATTTCAATAGGTTAATACACACAAAAATACCAACTAAGAAAAAGTTTTCATGATAGTAAAGAATTACTAAGGATGAAACATAACATAAATACTGGAATGACAAATACATGACCAGCACTTCTAACAGTTTGGGGATAGAATATCGCACCAAGTTCTAATATGTCATGTACATGGACAGTGTCCATGACGCTTACTGGTGGCCAGATGTCACTTGTGGGACTGAGCTACTGCTATTTCCTTGATATCCACCTTGTAGACCTGGACAGAATCATGACCCATAGGGTGCAGGAGAAGTCCATTTGTAGAATATGCTGACAGAAATATTTTGCTGCTGCGTACAAAAGAATAGTTGAAAGACTGCTGTTGTATACCTTTTTCTCCTGTGTTTCATTATTTGCCCTGTTTGGTGGGTTCTTTCCATTCTCCTTCATGAAGTTGTGGTCATTTTGATCCCTCTCTAGAATATCTTTTGGTAGTCTATGTAAGGTTGGCTTTGTCATCAAGAAATTCTTTAGCCGTTCTTTGTCCTGAAAGTATTTCACTTCTCCATTGAACTTGAAAGAGAGTTTTACAGGGTGTAACAGTCTGGGTTGGAATTTGTTTTCTTGCATCTTATAGGATTTTAGTCTAGGAGCTGAGAAATGAAACTGTAGTTGGAGACTATTCTTCTTGGCTCTCCGTAGGAGGACTAAGCAGGACCCCTGACCTCGGCCCCAAGGGAGTCAGCCTCGATGCCAAACTCGGCCATTAGCTCAAGAAAGAGGCCAATGCGACGGTGTTATTTACTTAATATTAAATGTAGAATTATACAGACAAGGGTGCCACCCTCACTCTAAAATTGAAGGCACCTATTATGCAAGATAACTATAATATAAATGCAAACAAAAATGGTTTTGTGGAAGAAAGCATTCTCATAAACACAAGTCTGCTGTGTTTCCTCGTCCATTTCGCATTGCTTTACTGAACACTACAGACTAACGTGGACGTGGCAGTGACCCGGGCAGCAGAGGACCACAGAGCACGCCCGCTCAGGGCTCCTTTACAAAGCCACAGTCCCAGGGAATTAGGCCGCCAACCTTCAGGCTCATGGAACCCTCAATTGTTTCCCCCAGGTCCTACCTCCAAATCCTCGACTCAGATTAAGTTTCCACCCTCTTAATACCTCACCGTGGGGATTAACCTTTAACTCGAGTTTTGGCAGGAACTACAGCTGTAGCACTGGACTCCCTTTCTTTCCTTTTTTGACCTTTTCCTTTTCCATTCTCTACTCTCTCTAAAGCCATCTGTTACAGTTTATATCTAGATGCCTTCCCCAATCCTCGTGGGTTCAAACGCAGGGCTTTCGAGGGCCACTGAATTGTGGTCCTGTGGCTGAAGGGGATGTTCAGAGATGGCCAAGCTTGGAAAGCTGAGGTGTGACGGGGCAGAGTCCGTCTCCCTCCCCAGGCCCTCTCTTCCTTCTGCTTTCTGGCCACTGCTCAGGAGCAGTTTTCCCTCTGCCCAGCCTTCTAATACTCTGCTAATTGTGCAAAGACCGAAACTTGTACAGCATGGGCCAAAAGAAATCTATCCTCCTTACCTCGGGGAGTATCCAGTGCTGTGCTCCGGAGAAGTGACTAAGCCACTGTCGTTGTAGATTCAACCGATAAGAAAGCACATGAAGGGAGTCATTATGAAAAATAAAGTTAATATATCATGACTGAAGCCAAGACACACAGCCTTCCTTTAATAGCAGTGAAGGAGGAAATCTAGAATGTGTCCTGTTAAAAGGATTATTAAAAATACTTTCTAGGTAACGAACACTTCACTAAGTCTGGAGCTGAGCTAGACCAGTGCCAACTCTCTGGCCTTGTCCCCTTTCCCCTCCAAAATGATTCTTCATTAAATTGTTCATGGTGCGTCTGTACTAATGACTTCAAAGTATTTCCATTTTTTTTCTTTTTTAATTTTAAAACATATGTTTTCCCTAATAACTTTTACACAATCTTTTAAGCTTTTGGAAATTGAATTTTCTGGATGTGGTAATGTCTAACCAATTGATTAAACATTCAGTAACTCTACACAACATATGCATCAAAGGTTAAGTAAAAATATGGTGTTTTGTGGTTTTCCCTAAAGACGTGGACTCCTGTATACATAAGGAAAAATGATTAATAGCAATGTGTGGTTTCCTAGGAAAACCCTGTTCCCTAGAATTTAAATATGGAAATCCGCAGTTGGAATAATGAAATGGACTTTATAGCTGTAAGGCAAAAACAACATGTTGTACAAGCCACATACAGTTCCCCTGGGAAAGGGGAGATAGGACATCTTACTCTAATTATACCCCAGAAACATAAAAACACTGGAGTTTCCGGCTGCACGGGGCAGCTCGTGCGTCTAGGACACCCCTAAGTTAGGACTTTTCTTTGCACGCCTGAGACTTCCTGCGACGGCTCTGCAACTGTCACCATGTCACAGAATGAATATATTAATTATGCCATAAATGCCTTGGGGGCTGCTTGGAATACCATGAGAAAAAGAGACAGAAGGAAAGTCGAGAGGCTCATGAAGGTTCAAAGAAGGCTAAAGGGAAAGACTGGCCCAAAGGCTCAGCTCCACCACAGACAGCGCCACGTGGAGAAAATACAAATGAAGAAGACTGCAGAGATGCAGGGAAAGAGAAACACCAAGCAGAAGAGTGATGGAAAGACTCCACGGGGAGCAGGGCCCGCCCGCCTGCTGGGCGGAGAGCGACAGCCAGTACTTTCCAGAGCGATTACACAAAAATGAAAAGAAAAGGCAGGGAAATGGGAAGCTCCTCTGCCCACAGTCTGTGCCTGAGGAGAAACAGAAGTACTCAAAGCTATTCGAACTGGAAAGAGGAAAAAGAAGGCATGGAAGAGGATGGTGACCAAGGGCTGCTTCACTGGAGATGGCTTGACAAGCAAACCACCTAAATGTGACAGATTCTTTAGGCCGGTGGGCTTACGCTTTAAGAAGGCCCACGTACCACGTCCTGAGCTGAAAGCCACCTTTTGCCTGCCAATACTTGGTGTGAGAACGATTCCTTCATCACCATTGTATACAACTTTGGGTGTTGTTACCAAAGGAACAGTGACTGAGGTGAACGTGAGCGAGCTGGGCCTTGTGACACAAGCAGGCAAGGTTATTTGGGGTCAGTATGCCCAGGTGACCAACAATCCTGAAAATGACGGATGCATCCGTGCAGTCCTACTAGTTTGACAGATGTCTCCTATGATATACTAATTCTTACACTTACTGAAGATGACAGACCAATCAGGAAAGCCGTAACTAACTTGGATACCACTGAACAACTCACATGACTACATTCATCAAGAAGACTATGTATTAAATTGTGAAAACATTAAAATGGAAAAAAATAAAAACACTGGAGTCTCACAGTGGGCCAGGCTGGCGGTGCGGAAGACAGCGGAGTGGTTTCTCAGAGCAAGCAAGCACTGTGCACCCACCCCACCAACTCCGCTTCATGAGGGATCACCACAGAGAAGTGAGGGTGACCAGGGCTGGTCGTAGCTCCATGTCCTGCGCGTGCTCCACGATTCCAACTCTGATCCAAGCATGCGTGTGCTTAGCAACAGACAGAAAGATGATTCCCCAAGCTTAGGCCCATTCCACCATGTCTGTAATTACTCAGCATAGTTCAGTATGACCTAAACCAATTCTATTTCAGCATGAGAAGGAAGAGACTCGTGGTCTAATGCTTTGGAAATGGACACTCTGGAAAGACTCCATGTAGTACCACTGAGAAAAAACTGCAGTTGTGTTCTCATTCGAAGTTAGTAAATGAATAATCACAGCTAGGTGGACTTCACACTGAGACTAGCCTGCCAAGGGCAATTCAAGTTGCTGTTTCTCTTTTATAAAACAAAAGTAGAAATTTCAGAACAACACAAAAAGGAAGAGGGTAAGATGATCAATAGGAAATGTTTATATGCAAGCTTATTCACCAAGAAAAGGCTTCGGCCCTGTAATAAAAATTTGACAATAAGATGATAAAGTTATGTGTACTGATATAAAGCATTGAACATTCACTATATATAATTTCACCCAGGGAAAGGGAGAATTAATAAAATACACAGGCAGATCATCCTCATCAATTATAAATGCAATGTTCGCAGTTAAGAAACACAGTGCTTAAGAACAGACATGTACTGAGATTGCCTGGCTCTAATTACGTCTTCACCGTGCACGCACGGTGTAACCTCAGGCAAGGAGGCCAGCTAATCTCTTCATGGCTAGGTTTTATCTCCTACTAAGGGGAGCAGTAAGATCCATCTAAGAGATTTGGCTTCAGGGTTAAATTAGTGTAGGTAAAACACTTATAAGACCTGACACAATGAAAGTGCACTTGCTACAGTCAGCACTAGCAGTCATAGTGGCGCTGCTACGAATACGACGAGCTATATTTTCCCTGGGAGAGAAGAGACAGAGGATGCTTTAGGAGAGAGAGTAACCCTGTCAACTAGAGGTGTAGTGCATTTGGACGGGATGAACAGCGAGGTGGTCCTGACCCCCACAGTGAAGGCATTTCAGTGTCATCCCACCCCAAATCCACGCTCTGCTCTAACATCTCTGCCCTTACTGTGTGTCTGATGTTGAGATGCTGATGAGCAGAAGATGAAGACTGGTTGGAATCCCTCACAAATTTCATTTAACAGGAGATTCTGATCTATAAATAATCCATGTCATTCCAAGGGGGCTGGCGAGATAGCTCAGCAGACTGAGCATCTGCTTAGGCAAGCTCAGGGACCGTGGTTTGATCCCTGCACCACACGCCCTCCTGGCCCTGGCCCCAGGGTGGGCTGAGCTGGTCACTGAGACCTAGTGCTGGGGAGGCTGAAAACAGGAGGATCACTAGAAGTCTGGTGAGACTCTGCAACAACCAGATACATTTTTTTAAAAAAAGAATGCATCCTACATTCTCATTGTAAAAATATGTTACTGGTGCAAAGAAGAGGGTGCAGGAAATTAATCTGATGGTGCAATAGAAAGTGGCCACTGAGGACTGGCCAGACAGCTCCACAGAGTAAAGTGCCTGCTTAGGTAGACCCAGAGGCCCGGGATTCGATCTCTGGCCTGCCTGCTGGCCTCACCCCTGAGGCATGCTGAGATGGCGAATGAGACTGGACATGGTGGCGTGCACGTGTAATCCTGCTGTTTGGGAGACTGAAAAACAGGAAGAATCACTGCAAATCCAATCCATTTAGTGAGACCCTGTAGATCCTGTAGACCCTGTACCAAATACATAAAGGAAGTGGTCATTGAGCTAGATGTTAAGAATGAATAAGTTAATTCATAAATGATAGAATACAGTCATTAGCATCCAACACACATAATTGCCATCTCTAGGCTTAATGGATATGGAAACCAAAGTTCCCATCCCAAGAGCTCACACCAACAAAGAACCCTTCTCACCACACTAACGGATTTGGAAAGCATAGCATCTGTATGACAAGGTCATGGTTATTTTCTTTTTTTTGCCTTTTTTTTTTGTGGAACTGGGGTTTGAACTCACAACCTTGTACCTACCAGGCAGGTACTTGTGCCATGGAGCTATCTCCCCGGCCCCTCATCATTGTTATTTTCTACTTGATTTATTCTTGGTAAAACAAATACATCACTGAGCCAAACCACCTGTCTATGATCAAGTCGTATGCTTCGGAAATGTCTTCTGAGTCTATTTTTTAAGCTCTCTCTAGCTCACAGATAGCTGGCAAGACAAAAATGAACGTGAAGTGTTGAGACCAGCCCAGAGAAGGCTACCGCCATTGTCCACTGTTGTTTCCTTTCATGCAGTAGAAACAAAGAGCATTCCACGCATCGACCCACTTTAGTAGCAGCTATTAGGAGCCATGGCCTTCTGGTGTTTTCTGTGCTTCCTGTTGACATTCTGCACTTAGGAGAGCGCAGGATTCACTTTTCACTGAGTGCTCTATAGAGAGTGGGCAAACAACAGCATTCAGCAGGGCGGTCACACAGAAAAACAGCTGCACCCCAGGGCCTAGAGTCAGCCAGACCCGGGCGCCTTCCATCCCCACCTCCCTGCCCCACTGTTCACTGTGTGACCCTGGAAAGTCACTGCGCAGCGAGGCTCAGGGTCCTCTTCTGTAAACTCCAGGTGCTGACGCTTGTCCTCTCGCACTTGGAGATGAGATAAATTAACACAGAACACCTGGTGCATTGTACGCAGTTAATAATTGCTTCTTGAACGGATAAACATACAGTGTGGTTCTTTTCATTCCTTACCTTCTTTCAAGAATACTTTATTTCTTGTACCCTGAGCAACTACTTTTTGAAATTATAACACATAGTATATAACTATTGTTATTCTTTTATTATTTCGTGATGAAATTTTGTTTTACTTTTCATAAAATAAAGAATATTTATCGGTTTTTAATTACAAGAGTAATTCTGTTAATTTTCTGTGGCTGCCACAATTGGATGGCTTAAGCATTAGTAACTTGCTATCTGACAGGGAAGGGGCCTAGAAGCCCCAGAGGGGGTTTGGCAGGGATCGCCCTTTCTGTGGGCTGAGTGGGAAGGTGTCTCGGGTACCGGCTGGTAGACGGGATCTTCGCATGGATCCATTCATCATCCTCCCTGTGTTCCCCTCTGTGTGTAGATTCCCTCGATCTTCTTTTTTTCTTCTGTTTTTTTGAGACAAGGTCTCACTGCATAGTTCAAGCTGGTTTGAACTCACCATGCAGCCCAGGCCAGCCTTGAACTCTCGGCAGTCCTCTTGCCTCAGTCTCCTGAGTGCTGAGATTGCAGGTGTGTGCCACCCGCCCCCGCCCAGCCTACACTTTTCAAAAAGGACACCTGTCATTGGGGCATCTACTCCAATGTGATCTCCCCATAACAATAAATCTGCAATGACTGTTTCTAAATAATGCCATCTCCTGAGGACCCAGGCCCGAGGACTCCAGCATATGAATGATAGAACAGGATTCAGTGCACAGCAGCAGTGAGGGCTTTGGGTAAGCGTTCAGGCAACGCAGAAAAAAGAAAAATGCAGGCCCTCCTCATCTTCCAACCCAACACAACTCTGTTGTTTTGAACAAGCTTGAGTTTGAAATGTGTCCTTGCATAAATCTATCCATATCTGTGTGTGTGTGTGTGTGCGCACACACACACACAGAACACATACACTTATAATCTTTTCTTTAATATATATAGCCTTTTCCTTTTTATAAAAATCAGACCATGCTACCCATGTCTTAACTACTTTTTCATTGCTAAGACAAAGTACCCGACACCCACAGGAGAAGATGGAAAGGTGGATTGTAGCTGACGTCTTTGGGAGGTTTCAGACCATAGCTAGGCAGCTCCAAGGTGGGGTGGGGTGGGGTGGGGCGT
The DNA here is from genome assembly GCA_004027915.1 of Capromys pilorides. Taxonomy (NCBI): domain Eukaryota; kingdom Metazoa; phylum Chordata; class Mammalia; order Rodentia; family Capromyidae; genus Capromys; species Capromys pilorides. Next base: position 7,914 of record PVKN010021868.1, read on the forward strand.
CAGCGGGGCATCTAGAGGGGAAGCAGTTGATGGCAGGCAGAAGGCAGCAAGCTGCGAGGAGCCAAGCATCAGCACCTGGGTCTCCCATTCATCCCTTCCAGGATACCTGCCCTTTGGGGGGGGGGGGGTGCCACCCACACCCCGGTGGGCCTCCTCTCTATCCCATAACTAAGCTAAAACCATCAGTGGAACCAATGTAGCAACCACCACCCTTCCTCACAGCATCAAACGCTTAATCACACCATCACACACCCCTGATCCAGCAACCTCTGAGCCCCACCTACGCTCACGTGAGCCTTTGTCAGGCCTTCTAGGCACAAGGCAGAGCAATATGGTGTTTAAGCACTTGATATTTTCAGTATATACTTTTTTAAGTCAGTGAATATAGACTTATGTAAATATATGCATCACCTTCTATAGCATAATTAAATTATGACTTAGTCAAGATTTCATCTGTTAGTGGATTTTCAGGGCATTTCCAGAGTTTGAGTTTATAATTTTTAAATCCGTGCAGGAACTGATATTCTAAGTAGGTACTGATCACCTTGAAAGAGCCCAGCTGAGTCACTAACCCAACCGCCAAAAGGAAGAGACTGGATTTAATCTATTTCACCTGAGCAATGGTGCTTGTAATCTCATTGGTTGCCCATAGTTTGTCCCACCTCATGCCCACCTAAGGGAGTTCCCATGTCTTCGCCACAACCTTAGACCCGCCTCATCATGTGGCTTTCCTCTATAAAAGTCCCTGGAAGAGACAGCTTCCTGGGGACAACCCACTCGTGGCCCCCTCCTGTCCCTCTCTCAGACAGGAGCTTTCTTTCCCCCAAATAAATCTATTCTGCTCATTAAAAAAAATTCATTGATGCAGAATTTCACTCATCATTTTCTTTAAATTTGGTTATTTTCTTTATGCACACTAGAGTCCCTAGAACTGGCATTTCTAGATCAAAGATAAGCAAATTTTAATATTATGCAGTGATTTTCAAAAATACTTTTGCAATTCATACACTCACCAATAATGCTTAATAAGTATCCACTTTATTTTCCTCATACTTTTGCAAAAATGGATATGATCAACTTTTTGAAATGTTTGTCTTTCTGCTACATGAAAAAAAAATTCCATGTACAGTGCTTGCTCTGGCAGCATATATTCTAAAAGCTTTCCACACATATAGATATATAGATATATACCGACATGGTGATTTCATTTCTACTACCCCTGAGGTGCATTATTACTTCTCATTTCTCCTCCAAGAATTGCTAGATCAGCCTGTGCACTCACTCTTTAAAACACCTCGTCTTGTATCCATCTATCAAGTTGCTTGCACAGGAGAGAAGCTAGCTGCTTGCCAGGGTTGGAGCCGGCGCTTTTCCTATGTGCCGTTTGCCGTCCACCTGTGTAATGGTGTCTCCCAGCATGCAGAGCTTTCAGGGTCTAAGTGTCTCTCAGTAGATGGATGTGTGAAGAGAATACGGCATGCATGCATGATAAAGCACTGTCCCACTGTTAAAACAAGTTAAACCTCGCCGTTTTTAACAACGTGAACAAACCTGGAGGACAGGAAGTGAAATAAGCCAGGCCCAGAAAGACAAATACTTCATGACCTTGTCCATGTGCGACCTGAAGTTCATCTCTTACAAGTAAAAGGTAGCCGGGTGCTCAGCAGGGGCTCGGTTGGCTGAAACAAAGGTGGGTATTGGTCGAAGCATACAAAATGTCAGTTAGGAAAATGAGTTCAAGAGAGCTATTGTGTGACATACCGACCATAATTAATAACAAGACACCACATCCTTAACACTTTTTAAGTGAGTGCATATTGAGTGCCTCACAGGAAAATAACTTTAGATTGATGCATAGATTAATTGCTGTGATTCAGTCTGTCCACAATCTGTATGGAGTTGAAGACAACATATCTCATATAACTTGACTCATGAATTTTTATTTTTTTAATCTTTTATTGTATGTATGTATTTGGTACAGTCTCACCATGCAGCTTGGACTCCTAGTAGTCCCCTTGTCTCAATCTCTGCAGCGCTGAGATTACAAGCGTGCACCACCATACCCGGTCTCAGTGGCCGGTATGACACATCCAGGTTTCCGGGGCAGGCACGGCAGGTGGTATGGGGACTGAACTTGGGCCTTCTGCTTGCCAGGCAGCTACTTAGGCAGCCAAGCTATCTCCTCAGCCCCTTATTCATGAATCTTTTAAAAAATAGAGTAAATCACCACTAAAGATATTGGGGTATTTGTCATAAATATTATTACAAAAGAAACATTCTTCTGTCAAAGATTTTATTAAAACCATACTGCAAAATATTCTTTCATGTGTCTGACTTCCATCTCATAAAGGTAAGCAGCATGTACTTGATTACCTGCTTAAGCTAACCTTAAGACCAGATAACTAGCTGTTCCGGTGGCAAAAAGACAAGGGTTTCATGCAGTCAAATCTGTCCATTCTGTAATGGTTTCAGGATTTTGCTGCCTTGTCTACGAAGGCCCACAACCTTCCCCAAAGTCACTCATAGCCTCCCACCTTCCCGTCCAATGTTTCACTGTTATATATTTTTAACCTAAGGTCATTTATCCAGAGAAAATGTCTCTTTGTATTGGTTTAAGCATTTTGCCCTTTCCAGGTAAGCATTCCATTTCCATTGTTTCTACGCTGCTTCTAAAGTAGATTTCCCCATCCCACAAGATTGAAATGCCATGTCATCATGTACTGAGTTCTTATTTTAAAGAATATTTGAATCAGTTTCTGTGCTTTCTGATCAGATCATTCACTCCTTAGCCAATATTCACATAATTTTGATTGTAGTTGTCACATAAGAACTTTCAATATCTAATACAGCAAATTTTCCTTCACCATTTTTTTATTTCACAACTTCTTGCCAATATTTGTACACTTACTCTATCATACTAACTTTAGAAATTTTTTTTAGTTTTCTACTAAATGTTCCTCTTTTATGTTTTTAATTTTTGATTAATACTTCTGATATTTATACACAATGCAGTGCTATGCTGCCACAAAGGATATGTTGGTTATTTGAAAGAAAATGGATACACCTTAAAAGCATAATGGTAAGTGAAATAAACTAGACACACAGCTTGATTTCTTGTGTATGAGAACTCTCTCCACGCAAAAAACTAGAACTGATAGCTACAAGCGGAAATAGAAATGACAGTAAGAGCAACAACAAAAACTATTTAGAGTCAAATTGCTATAATTTTCATACAAATGTGGAATGTACTAAAAACACATCAAAATCAGAAATTAGTGTGGAGATTCCTTCAAAAGTAGGATTGGAGGTCCTGTTGAAGCCAGCTACTCCCCTCCTGGGTATTTTTCCAGAAGAATTGAAAACCTCATACAATAGCGATGTCTATGCACCCGTGTTTGTAGCAGCACAATTGTTATAGCTAAATCCTGGAAACAATCCAGATGCCCATCAACTGAAGAATGGGCGACGAAGGTGTGATATGTTTACACAATGGAGTATTATTCATCTATAAAACAGGATAAATTTGAATCTTTTGTCCACAAATGGATGCAACTAGACAATATATCCTTAAGTGAAATAAATCAGACCTGCGTGTGCAAATATCGAGTTATCTCCTTAGTGAGAACCTGAAAGAGAAAAATGGAATCCGAGGCTACAATAGACACTGGGAAAGGGGAATGAAGTTATTCAAAAGGAAAGAGTTACTGAGTTGAGGAGGACAGGAGAGGGAACGGGGGACAGAGATTTGTCTATGCATGTAAGCAGGATGGTTTGGACAACTGTACTGTGCATTTCTGCTGCTCTATAGAAAGAAGTGGTTAATGCTTTCATTTGTTTCATTTCCTCTTTCAATTGTTTGTTCTTTTTCTCTCCTTAACTTCTTTCTTCTTCCAATTTTACATGCATATATCTGGTAATATGAATAACTGGCTGGAAGACAACACTATGTATCATAGCGAATACTGTAAAATTCATAATATTTTGTTAAGTGAAATTCTATATATCACTTGTAATTTTTCTGTTTTAATTCTAATTTGTACTCTCTTTCAAAAGTAAAAATTAAACAAACGAAAAGACACATTCTATCCATATACATATACATCAGACATCAGACACATGAAGTAACTCTGAAGACCACAGTGTCACAGGGCTGTGCGACCTTCCCAGGACCACCCAGCCAGCCAAACACAGGAGCTGCATTTCAAGTCTCCTAGTGCAAATCCCACAACACTAAAAACCTTCGTAAACATCTGAGGAGCAAGGTAAGAATTAAATTGTTGAGATTTGCCTCATTAAGCCATCTGGCACCTTAGCCATGTACAGGGCCACCAGGCACAAGCTAAACTCAACCCAGCACGGCACCAGTCCACAGCCAATTGTGAGTGTTTATTCCCAAATTAGAATTAAAACAGAAAAATTACAAGTGATATATAGAATTTCACTTAATAAAATATTATGAATTTTACAGTATTTGCTATGATATATAGTGTTGTCTTCCAGCCAGTTATTCATATTACCAGAAAGAAATCTGTGAATTTTTCATATAAAATTCCTTTTGTGGGCTGGCAAAATAGCTCAGCAGATTAAAGCACCTGCAACCAGGCACAGGGGCTAGGGGTTCGATCCTCAGGCCTGCTGTGCTGGCCCCACCCCCAGGGCACACTGAGACTACAATTGAGATGGGGCATGGGGGCATTCACCTATAATCCCAGCTCTTAGGATCACTATGAGTCTGATCTAGTAGTGAGACCTTGAACACCCTGTAGACCCTTCCCTAAAATACAAATATATATATATATATATATATATATATATATATATATTCATTTTGTGGAACTTAAATACCTTTACAAAGCTTAGTTCACACCCGGCATCTTTGGCCATTCGAGAAATGCAAAGCAAAACATCACTGAGATTCCATCTACTACAGAAAGGATGGCTACCATCACAAATTCAAAAAACAACAAATACTAGTTGTGCGGAAAAAAAGAAATCAACTCATGCAACATTATGGAAGCCAGTACTGCGATTCCTCAGGAAACTAAAGTTTCCATTTGACCCATTTGATTTCATTTGATCCTGAGCATCTCCGTTACTCTTCTCTCATTACTAGGAGAAAATACCTAACACCCAGAATCAAGAAAGGAAAGGTTTATCTGGCTCACAGTTAGTGGAGGCTTCAGTTCATACTCTGCTGGCTCCAAGGCAGAGTGGCACATGGGAGAGGGCAGCAGTTCATGGTGGTGGAAAACAGCAAAGAGCAAAGGGAGGAGCAGGGGCTGGGGCAGCCAGCAGGCCTCTCTCCCCTCCTTACATTTATGCAGATTAGCCGGCCCAGGGCAGGTGCAGCCCTCGCACCCATAATCCTCGCATTGGATCATGGATTAATCACACACTCTAGAAGCTGCCCTATGACTGCATGAGGCTCTGGGGGGAACACCTAGATACACCTCGGGATCTTCCTGAAAGAATTAAGGACCTTATATTACAGTTCGACCTGCACACCCATGCTTATAGCAGCACAACACACAGTCGGTAAACCTTGGAAGCAGGCTGCATGTCCATAATAGGTGAATGTATAACGCATGGCAAACGATGTAGCATGTAGATATAAGGAAGAATAAATGAGAGTCATTCGTGGGAAAGCAGAGCTCCGGGAGACCATCACACTAAGTACAATGAGTCAGACACAGAGCGGTAAGTACTGCATGGCTCTCTTAGAAACACCTCAAAATTATACGTAATTTAGGAGCAAATTAAAAGATGACATGAAATGAGATAGGTCTGTGGAGATGGGAAGGGGTCAGAGGAGAGAGACTGGAGACTGGGGAAGGAGGAATAAGAAGGATAAGGATCCTGCGTGTGCTTGTACCAATTTATCATAATTATTGTATTACATAGGATAAACATCTGCTCACCAGAAGACGAAAGATTAGTGCACCGATTGCTTTAATTGGTATGGATTGCTCTAATTGCTCTTTTAATGAAGAGCTGACAAAGTATCTTTCGAAGTTAAATTTTTATCATTTTAATTCATAATTTTAATTTATGAATGTATGGACTAAAGTACAATAATTTGATGCATATGTACCATGTCTAATGATCACATTAGAGTCATCAACATTAAATTAAAACTTGATGTGCTGTGAGTCATTTTAGAAAACAGCAGCACAATAGCCTCAGCCACGTAGAAGCTGGAGGACCGCGCTGGGTGGGCGGCAGCAGTTCACAGTGCCAGGGGGCCCTGCGGGGCTGGGGAGAGCTCAGCGGTGAGACACGCCTTGCATGGCTGTGGTTCGGGGTTCATTCCCAGCACCCCAGGAAGACGGAAGGCCCCGCGGCAGGGAGATCCCACCAAGGAAGAGCGACGCAGCCACGCCAGCTGCTCAGCGGCTGGAACAGCAGCTCCAACATCGCCAATAGCCAGGTGCTTGCTCTCGCTCTGCCTTCTCCCGAGGTGCCCTGGCCTGGGTTGCTCGCGCAGCAGCAGCGCAGTCGCAGTGCACACCGCCCCTGCTCACCCACCAGACCTCTCCAGGCAGGCGCTGATTCTACTGCGCTATCTCCCCAGCCCTCCTCCCCGCCACCAGACCTTTTCAGAACTCCTCAAAATATGAAACCAAAAACCAGCAAGAAAATTATTTCAAGGAAAAAGCCTACCCTGAACCTGGAAACTAGTTGCTAAGAGATGAATTCACCAGGTGGCAGACGGGAACAGAGACCAGCCATAAAGCCGGCACACCAGTGAGTTATCAAAGCCGGTGGGCCGGCCAGCATCACTGAGCGCCAGCTCTGGGCAAAATTCGGGTTAAATAGAGTTGTGAACATCATTGCCTTTAATGGACTGCGGCACAATCCGTCACCTGCATGCTCAATTCTTCCGCACTTTTCCATCCTTTTTATTCTCGACAGGTTGAAATTAGATTCTACCCCTTGTTAAATCAAAATGATGCTGAGCATAAATTTTCTATTCATTCTGCTTATGCGTTATGCATATTTCCCCAAACCACTGCATCAAAGTCATGCTTATATTTTCTCAAAAGAAGTCAATGGGCACGGCAGGAACTGGTGAGTGAGTAGTTTTCATTACAGAGAGTAGTGATGTCAAATTATTATTCCAGAATGCAGGATGGAATACCTGCCGAATATGCATTAGCTCATTAAGAAGACTGACATCTACCCTAAATTTACCATATGTGGTATCATAGATTTGCTTAAATTTTCAATATAAGATGTCCATTATTTCTTAATTTAAGAGTTACACTTCCAGGGGCCGGCGAGATGGTTCAGTGGTCTAAAGCGCCTGCTTAGGAGGGCTCAGGCAACTGCAGGGACTGCAGTTCGATCCCCGGCACCACATGCTGCGCCAGCGCCACCACCAGGGCAGGCTGAGCCAGCCACAAAATGAATAAATAAAGAAACAAACAAACACAACAAGCAAACAAATAAATAAATAAATAAAA
>PVKN010021869.1:0-15376 GCA_004027915.1 Capromys pilorides
CTTCTTTCTTCCTGTTCTTTTTTGGTAAAAAATAAATTTTATATCAGAATTATTTCTAGGTCAAAGCTATCACAAATTTCTTAGAAATTGCAAGATGAAAGTAGTTTTTCTACTTGAAGGCCTATTATTTAAGCAGCTCAAGGAAAGAATATGGCTCCATAAAATCATCAGTAGTGCAACTTTTTAATCTTTCTCCTCCAAGCCTTAATATCATTTCAGGAGCTCAAAATGCTGCTGGAGTCACAGTCGTGGCAGCAACTGTTCAAGGCATAAGAATTCTGGAAAGAAGGGGAGCAGGGAAGAAAAAATGAAGCCAGTTGCTATCAAGAAGTTTTCTCACTGCAAGCAGGCGCAGAGGCCGGGGATTCAATCATGGGGCCTATCACGCTAGCCCCGCCCCCGGGGCACTGTGAGTCAGCAATTGAGACTGAGCGTGGTGGTGTGTGCCTGTAACCCCAGCTCTTGGGAGGCCATACACAGGTGGATCACTGTGAGTCCGATCTAGTAGTGAGACCCTGAACGTCCTGTAGACCCTTCCCTAAAAAATACCAAAAGAAGAAAAGAAGAAAAAACCTCCCAAAGCACTTGTCCTCACATGTCATGGACAGAGGACAATCAGTCAAGGAAATTAGCAGGGTTTATAGACTACATTGATAGCCCCTAAAATTGAGATTATTAAACTAAGAAAGAAGGGGATCGTGGACCCTAAGCAGACGAGTGGCACTCTCTGCTCTCACCAATTCAGAAAATTTTTGGCAAGTTAATAGTGTTTTCCTGCCTCGACTCAGATAATCACAATTTTTCCTTTAACCTGTTAATATTGTGACTCACATTAATTAGTTTCCTAATTCAAGTGTACTTTGCATATGCGATGAACGCAAGCTGGACACGATGTATCTTTGTTATGCATTACTGTGTTATTATAGGGACTGGCAGCGTATTCCAGGCACTCATGACTTGGTCAGGACAATGGGTGGATGTGGGAGATCACAGCTTCTTTTAAGGAAGAAATAAGAAAAGAAAAAGGGGGGGCAGAAGCATAAAAGAGGTGCTCAGGAAGTCAAGTGCCGTTTGAAAGATATGTCATGTCCCAAAAGCAGAGCAGACCACTGCAGAACAAGAAGACGGTGACCCTAACGTTAGGGGCTATTCTAGTTTTATGACTTTGGTCAATGATCCAGGTGGTCTCACTTGATTATCTTCTCTTTCCTAGCAGATTGACATCAGGTGCTAGAGGATCAATTTTTAAGGGCCAACTTCCGTGTGTTTTTGTATCAGAAGATTGTACCCAGTGCAGGGCTGGATTGACAACTTGGGCTTTGTCGATTTGAACATTTCATTTATATATTCTCATATAATTAATTCTATAAGAATCAAGTTATTTATACCTTGTAGATTTGATAGAATATTCTGGAAAAAAAACCTGGTTACATCCTGGGATTTCCTTTGTAAGCTTTTAATTGATTAGTTTGTTAACATTTTGAAATTATTACAATTTTTATGTCTGAGTCCTTTAAGGTCAACATAAGGCCTTCTCAAGTCATTTATTTTTCTAAACTGTTATCAAATTTTTGCCTACAAGAATGAAGAAAACACAGCATCTATCTTAAAAGCCCAGCCACTGGGGCTGAGCGAGTCAATGTTTTCTTCCTAAAGGAATATTTCAAAAATATAATGTTAGGATTAGCCACTACTTTGTTCCGAGATCAAGTCTTTTATTGTAGCTTCAAAGTAGACGAGAAGCTCTACTTTCACTGGCAGATGATGGGTCTGTCTTGAGGTCCCAAGTCTAGAGTGCCTGAGTCCAGGGGTTCAGTGGGCCACAGACTACCCCTTCTGTCAGAACACAGCTCTCCCACGAACTTTTGCTTCTCTCTCTGCCTTAATACACACCCACAACTAGTATCATTCCTTGAGCTTTTCTCTGTTGTGTAATGATATTTTATTTTCTTTCCAGTATATGTTCCTTCCATATACAATTCTTCCATCGCCATTCTTGGACAACTTCCACTCTTTTTTATTTTTTAACTTTCTGCAAGGTTTTATCCCACAGGGGCTCAGTCCTTCCTGGCAGCTGCCTTCCTCATGGCGGCCAGCACGTTGCTCGGGTCCTCCTGCTTCCTCTTGGCGCGGATGTGTGTCCCCACCCTTTTCTTGATGAACTGGAGAGCGCGTTTGTCCTTGGAGACCTTCGGCAGCTCTGAGGCGTGCACCGCCCGAATCGCGTCCCGCATGAACTTGGTGTGTTTGGTGAGGCGTCCTGGTGGCAGCTGTGCCTGGGTTTGCTCCCATTCTTGGTCACCTTGTGGCCCTTGCCGAGGCCCACGGCCGTGGGATAGCGGAGGGTCATGGCTACTGTTCAGTGGTTGCTGTGGCAGTCGGCAACTTCTACTCTTTTCAAAAACAAACAAACAGACAAAAAAATCAGTCACGCACTGGTTAATGTATATATGTGTGAAAATATTTAATAAATCACTACCTGGTGCATAGCAAGTACTCATTATGTTAGAATATTACAGAATTGAAATTTAAGTGATATTGTAAAATCATAGTGTGTTTCTCTGAAGAATATTTGAAGAATATTTGAGCTGGAATTGCTCTTTAATAAAATAATACTTCCCAAACACATGCAGGGTGGTTTGTTTTTCCTTTGGTCTCGGTGGGTTTTTTCTTTTAATAAATTTATATTTAAATCTAAAACAAAATCAAACACATTTGGCAGTGGCGAATGGTGAATACTAAAACTAAGATTTATCTCATTCTCTGAGTCAGGCTGGAGTTTCCTGTGGAGGTCAGATGCAGAAAGCCTGCAGAGAGAAGAGTGTGCTATAAAAGGAACAGAATACACTCACAAGATCACGCTCTACAAATGCATTTTGCAAACGCCAAGCCCACCGGGTCTGCTGTCTCCACAGACCCTGGCTTTCCAGATTTCCATCTCAGGGCATTAGCATGAGACTGTTGCAGTGTTGACTCTGGACTTCATACGAAGAGGTCAGAAGAGAGGTGGCAGGACTAAAGATCCCTTAGTAACAGTCCCTCCCCTTTTTACTGCATAGCTGTCTCTATTTAATGGAATTAGTCTGAGCCTGGATCTGCTGTGAGGGGCCTGTGACTTTCACAGGGACATGCTTATTAGGGCATGTTCCAGACTAGCTGTGTGGGTCCGAGGTCAGCACTAGCAGTCCTGGTGAGTATTTGAAGTGCGAATACTTGCTTCCACCTCAGGCCTGGATCAGGAACTCTGAAGGTCACGCTTAGCTAGCTAAACTTCACCTCCCTTCTAGTGATTTTCCTACTTACTCAGGTTGGAGAATCAGAAACAAAAAGCTGACAGACCTGGTCTCCTGTACTGGCTCTGCAATTGGTTCCCTGGGTGGCCTTGAAATAAGATGATTAAGATGAGAACCTCTCAGGCCCAGAGTCCTACTCTGCAAAAGATAAACAGAAACAACGGGTCCTTGGCCAGGACATATGTGGGCATATTCCAGAACCAGAGATGGAGATGATATGGATTTTATACATATATATATATATATATATATATATATATATATATATATATATATAATTATATATAATATATAATATGTAATATATAATATATAATATAATATATATAATTTATGTATATATATAATTTTACCTCACTCTGTTGATATGGAGTCATGTCAGAGGAGGCTCTCTGATTAGAATAACTACTGTAATTAAAAATTAAGATAAGCCAGCCAAATAGCTCAGCAGAGTAAAGCACCTGCAAGCAGGCACATGGGCCAGCGGTTCAATCCCTGGGCCTTCCATGCTGGCATGCCCCCTCTCCGCTGGGTGCGCTGAGAAGATAGTTGAGATGGTGGGGTGGCACGCACCTATAATCCCAGCACTTGGGAAGCTGTAAGCAGGTGGATCACTATGAGTCCAGTCTAGTAGTGAGGCCTTGAACACCTTGTAGACCCTTCCCTAAAATACAATCAGTCAATCAGTCAATAAATAAAATGAGGATAAAATGGCAATGAAACTTAGGGCTGATTTTGTGGGCAGACTGAACCAGACAAGCAATCAGACAATAATTAAGTCCTTGGAAGCAGACCTGCAATTGTTCCAAGACAGGGGTTACCCTCAGTAAATAAGAAATATTTTTTCCCTACTCTTTTTACATTTAATTATATTCTTTATAGGTGGGAGGAAGCTGAGAGCTGGCTGAACTTTGCCTTAAAATCAAGAAGACACAGAAAAATTGGCTTGGGGAAAATATTGACATAAAATAACAGTCCAAAAGGGGAAGACTTGGTGTTTAGACTCTAGGAAGCATATTCTTTCAGTGCTAAAGAGAATATATTAGCATTTTCCTGAATCTAGACTGAAAAGACACAAGCTGATCCTATAGTTACTGAGAAAGGAGCCAATTTTCCAGAGTCACTAAGAGATGTTAAAATGTACCAGTTGAAACTAAGAATAATATGTAGCTCACTCCGCCAAATACCGCATCAGGGTTCTGAATATCCATCAAAGTGATGGTGTTATTCTCATACATTTCTTAAAAGTTATTTATGTTGGTCATTAAGTTATTGAAATAGTTAAAACTCAATATGTGTCTATGAAATATGTTTACTGTACAATAGTGTTTTCAGAGTCATAAGTAAAAACAAGCAAATGACTCTAAACCTGTTTAATAATGCTAAAAACTGTTTACAAGGATTACTAGTGGTGTTCTTTTCCTTTATAAGGTTTTTCTTCCCGCAAATTATTTTGTACAGGGGCCGGCGAGATGGTTCAGTGTTCTAAAGCACCTGCTTAAGGAAAGCTCAGGCAACTGTACGGACTGTGGTTCAATTTCTGGCACCACATGCTGCGCCAGCCCCACCACCAGGGAAGGCTGAGCCAGCCACAAAATAAATAAATAAAGAAACAAACAAAACAAGCAAACAAGTAAAATAAATAAATAAAAAATTATTTTGTACATACTGAAAATGATTTCTCCAGGCAAAGAAAAATTGGATTTTAATGTTCAAGATTAAACTACACTTACTTGTTCACTGATTAAATTGTGGCTGTCTCTTGTGATTCAAGGGGCAGCAAAGCTTGACTGGAAAGGATGTTGTTGTTGGCATCATGATTTCTATTTTATAGTAGAGTGCCTTTCAGCAGATAGGCATGCTAGACCTTTGTCATTTACCAAAACAACTTTAACATAAGAATCCAAATGAGTGAGATTATTGAACGCTGTAACACAAGAGCACCCAATGAAGTAGGTCTTTCTGTCATAAAAGAAAATTATCACTGAGAGAATGAAACAACTTTGTCCTGTTTTTCAATTGGGTTTTTCATTTTTTTATTGCTGAAGTTTGGGAGTTTGTTGTATATGTTGGTTAAGAGATCTTGATGAAACGTGCCTTTTACACATATTTACTTTTAGGCTATGTCTAGCCTTCTTATTCCCCTGATAGAGTTTGTTTTTTTGTTTCTTTGTTGCAGAGTATGTTTGAATTTTAATAGAATCCAAATGATCACTTCTTTTTTTCATGACTTCTGCCTTTGTTATCACATCTAAACGTTTACCACCAAATCCAGTCATGTAGGTTTTCTCCTATGGTTCAGGACTTCTGTAACTTTTTGACATTTGTTTGCCATCCATTTTGAGTAAATTTTTGCAAAAAGTGTAAGGTTTGTGTATAGATTTCATCATTTCGCATTTTGTTTTGCATAATATATATTATGGTGGTTGATGCATTGTGTTAACTTGAGATGTCCAAAGCTTGGCTGGATCTGCTCGGTGATTCCATGACCTGAGGCGTGGAAGCCCCACCCTTAGGGCAGGGAGGTCCTGCCCCAGAGTGACTCAGCACTTACAGGGCATATAAAGGGGTTGAGGAAGGCTTCCACGCCCCACTGCCTTGGAGGAGTTCCAAGTTTCATAGCTGGGCCATTTCAATGGCGCTTGATCTTTGCAACCACGCTACTTCGGAGGAGCTTGATCTGCCTGACAGAGCTCCAGTCTTCACAGTCAGCGTGGAAGGAAGGAGAGAGGCTTGATAGATGCCACATCTGCTGCTCCTTCCTCTGCTCTCCACTGTCCTCTGCCACCATAGAATGTTCTTATCAGTCTATTTGTCTGTCCATCTGTCCATCTGTCTGTCTGTCCATCAGTCAGTCCGTCTGTCTGTCTGTCTGTCTGTCTGTCTATCTATCTATCTATCCATCCATCTACTTATCTTGTAACATTTCATCAGTGTTTATGGTGGTAGTTGTAGATTTTGTTTTATTTTGTCATAGATATTCTTTATCAAATTGAACCTGTTCCTTATAATTCCTGGTTTATGGGGCATATCTGTGGAATGTGTGCTGAGTTCTATCACAGCTCTTTCAGGTGTCTGTTGATATATGGTTTTCGCCTGCAGTATATCAATATGATAGACTATGTTAATGAATTCTTCAATGTTGATCAAAATCTTGCATAACTGGGATAAATTCTACCTAAATTCATGGGTGGTAACTCCATTAATACATAATTAAATTTGATTTGATTATATAACGTAAGTTATTAATGGAGTTTTTACTTGGATCCTAGGAGAACAGGCATTACTTCCAAACACCTCCACATAGCAGATCACAGTCACTGATGTCTTTTCCTGGTTGTCACTGACCTTTGCGATAGTTTGGTTCATTTGTACATGCAGCTTGAGAGAAAAAAGGAAGTCAAACACGAGCGGAAGTGGATGAAGCCTTCTAGGGCCGCCTGTAATTACATGTTTTATCCGGATGTGGTTTTTGTAGAACCAAGATCAAATATAAACTACATGGTTTGCTTCTTTATTTGTAACTACATAGATAGAAAGTAAAATATTTTGACTTTGTATTTGTTTTTCAAGCACTAGAGTAGCTTTGTATAAAATAAACACATAAACACATAGCCAATAGGGCCACTGTTACAAGCAACTACTTCAACGGAAGTTCCGCCTTCAACTTCCGTCTTCAACGAACAGTTTTTATAACACTTTATCAAGTGTTGTGGTTTAACTTCTTATCAAGTAGTTAGGTGAGGTGTAAGTTCAAAAGTAGACAATGCTCAGGTATTTGTTAGCAACAGAACATTAATATAGGGCAACTAAATTCGAATCCTTGCTCTAGATTGACTGCATGTGTGGAACAAAACCCTCACCATCTTAACATCTCAGTTTCCCCTATTTAAAAAAAATAAACTGGTATTGCATAGAATTCAGTATAAAGTAAAGAGCAGAAAGTGTTGTGACTTTTCAAATGTTACTCTAGTCTGTGTATAATGCTTTTCTGTGGTTTCAAATTATGTACTAAGGGGCCAGACAAATAGCTCAGTGAATTAAAGTACCTGCAAGCAGGCACAGGGGCCATGGGTTCGATCCCCAGGCCTGCTGTGCTGGCCCCACCTCCGGGGCATGCTGAGACAGCAATTAAGACTGGGCGAGGTGGTGCACGCCTGTAACCCCAGCTCTTGGGAGGCTGTAAACAGGCGGATCGCTAGCTAGTAGTGAGACCCTGAATACCCTGCAGACCCTTCCCTAAAATATAAAAACAAACAAATAAAAAATAACAACAAACAAATTATCTACTAGGTAACAGGTGAGGAATTCCATACCCTGATAATGTATATTTGTATTCTGCTTCTCACACAGTAACTGATGCTGAGGAGCCCATATTTTTGTTAAAAAACAAGGAAGGGGATGGAAAGCAGCTATGACCATAAAATGATGAAAAAGCCTCTAATGAAGTGAATTGAAAATACATTGTTATATGGATTTAGATTTTGTTGTATTTCATTAAAGTGTAATTCGAATACGACATTTCAGAATCATTTGTCTTGGTTAATTGCTGTGTAAATCACTCACCTAGATTTTGCTGAGAAGAATACAGGATTATAAAGAAAGCTTTTTGCCTTTATCTACAGAAAAATCATAGTAAAGCAGAGCTGCCTTGCTGAGCCTATGCCATGTCACAATTAGTGTTTTTCTTAATAAATAGTCGGAGTAGGATAAATTGGGATACCAGTAGTCATCTGACTTGGGATTGCTGATTAAAACCGTAGGAGGCCAAAAGAAAACGAAAGAGATTTACATTATGTTTAGCCCCCAGTACAGGAGTTGGCTGCAGCCCAATCATCAGAACAGTTTACACTGCTTAGTGCATGTATTTACCAAAAGTACCCAATTGTACATAGCTGATAGTTTTTTCCCAGAACCAATAAATTCGTGCTTCATGATTTAAGCACCTAAAATGTTTATGTTTACAGGGCAATATGATTAGGGTAACCCCTGTGGGCTGCTCAGGTTGTTTTCCTTTCTGAATTCTATGAGACAGGATTTTTTTTTTCCTTTTTATGTATTTGGTATAGGGTCTCACTATGCACCTCAGACTGGGAGTGATCCTCCTATTTTCAGGCTCCCCAGCACCAGGATTACAGGTGTATGCCACTACACCCGATCTTGGTGGCCGGCTCAGCATACCTGGGGGTGGGACTGGTGCGGCATGTGGTACTAGGATCGAGCCCTGGTCCCTGTGCTTGCCTGAGGAGGAGCTTAGTCCTCTGAGCTATCTCACTGGCCCTAGGAAATTCTTTTTTCCATTTAATCTTTTCAATTCTCATTGGTTAGAGATGAAGACATTTCACTGAAGTATTTGGCATGGGAACTTTAGCCTAGGCTGAGTTTAGCAAAGATAAGCTTTATTTATTTATTTATTTTTGGTACTTTAGGGAAGGGTCTGCAGGGTGATCAGGGTCTCACTACTAGATCAGACTTGCAGTGATCCACCTGTTTACAGCCTCCCAAGAGGCTGGATTATAGGCCTGTGCCACCACGCCCAGTCTCAATTGTCGTCTCAGAAGGGGAGAGGGCGGTGTCAGCACAAGCAGGCCTGGGTATCGAACCCCTGACCCCTGTGCCTGCTTGCAGTTGCTTTAACCCACTGAGCTATTTGGCTGGCCCAGCAAGGATAAACTTTAGAAGACGCATTGCTGGGGTGAAGGGAAAGATAAACTGTTGCGTGATTCTAAAGGACTATCCACAACAATACTGAGACTTTTACTTTAATATCCATTCCTCAAATCTGCTTTATTCTTTTTTTTTTTTTTTTTTTTTTTGCGGGTCCAGGGTTCAAACTCACGACCTTGCACTTGCCAGGCAGGCACTTGTGCCACGGAGCTATCTCCCTAGCCCATAATCTGCTTTATTCTTGAGGGGAAAAAAAATCTCTTCTGCATTCAAGGAAAAGTACACATACACACTCACACACACACACACACACACACACTTTATCTATAGTCTTATAACCATATATGGTTATGAATAAATCTTACACTACCAGAGCATAGGTAAATTTACTACTCGAGTGCATAATTGCAAACAAACTCTTAGCGCCCCTCTGATGGTCCCGCCAAGAGAATGTCCTACAACTATTCTAACAACACACAGGCTGAAAGTGACTTTCTCTGGATCCAGGGGCAAATCTCTCAAGGTTGACTTTTCCTGACACCGATTGCACTGAGCAGAGAACCGCGCTGCGGCCTCCGTGTTCTTCCTTTTTCTGTGGGTCTTACCCCTAATCCTGGAATTAGAGAAGCAGACCCATGATCCGCTTCGCATTTATAGCTTCTCCTATCTACTGCTTGGAAACCACAGCCGTTCTCGGTTGAGCGGTGCTTGGGCGGGGGGCTCATGTGGCAAGGCTGCCATCTAGCGTTGCATAGAGTTCATTACATCTCGAGAGCAGAAAAGAAATGAACAGAACGGCTGATGCATGTATGCCGATTTAGCCACGTTAGAGGGTTTTGGTAATTTTAAGATGCAAGCAGTTCAAAGATCACTAAAATATCTACTCTTTCACATGTTTTTCTATGAATAAACATACTGAAACTCCAAACTGCTGTCCTCCGACTTAGGTTACATTGAAGTAACGTAACAGAAAATACATAGGCACGCACTCCTTGCAGTCTGAATTGTGGAAGAAAATGGGATTGCTGGAGTTAGATCTTGTGTACAAACATCGTAAACAGCAAAAATTTTCTCACTATATTAATAATTTTTTTAAAAATTGTAAACAGTTTAGTGTTAGTGTTCTTTTTTTTTTTCTTGTCTTTTTAAGACAGGGTCTTGCAATGCAGTTCAACCTGGCCTTGAGCTCACTTTTGTAGCCCAGGCTGGTCTTGAACTCACACCGATCCTCCTGCCTCAGCCTCCCAAGTGCTGGGATTATGGGCGTGCTCCACCACACCTGGCGTAATAATGTTAGTATTCTTAAGCGCATTACAGTAATCCCTCACTATTTCGTGGTCTGACATTCGCAGACTGGCTGTTTCGCAGGTTTTCAAAAAAAATATTAATTTAAATTATTTATTGCGGATTTTTTCACTATATCATGGGATTTTACAGTACCATACAATATACATATGTTGTTACGATTGCATAGGTTTAGAAAATGGTTAAGAACATTAGAAGTGCTTTTAAAAGTGTGGGGAAGGTTTAGAGAGTGTAGCAAGAATTTCTAAAGCATATATATATATATTATACATATATACTAAAATAAATATAATGTCGCAACTTCGCTGATTTTCGCTTAATGCGGGGGTGTCTGGCATATAACCTTGCAGGGAGGGACCACTGTATAATGTGACAAGTTCTCACTGAGTTCTCATGAAAGACTTGTACAGAGAGAACTTTAGCCAGGATGTTAGGTAACCAGCCCTGGCTTCTAAGGTCGGACCGTCTGGTCTCAGCCCTGGCTCCTCTGCTGAGTCGGAAGTAGCATCAGGTGCCCACGTGGCTTGGCACTGCTGCCTGCAACTGAAGCTCGCAGGAGCAGCGACTCCTAAGGATGCTGGGAGAATGGATTTACAACAAAGAGATGTGGTTAAAAATGAACATTTGTGTCTTTTCTTGAGCAAGCAAGGCGAGCTAACATTTCTGCTTCAGAACCTGCTTCATTTCATTTAAGCCTACGCATTTTGTATTTAACAGGAAGGAAACCCAACACCTATTGTCATCTTTCTTTCTTCTTCTCTAGACATCTGCCAAAGAAGGCGGCCTTTTCTCCACACAGTGAAATTACATTTTAAGGTTCAATGCAGAGGAACGGCCAAAAGAGGGAGGAAGGGTTCAAGAATCCAAAGCATGAATGTTATCAGAATTTTTCAAAAAGTAGGAGAACAGCCAACTGGTTGCCAATGAAAAGCATCTGCTTATAGAGTTGAGCTCTTTTTCTCTCTCTCTGTCTCTCCACACCTACAGAATTATTTTCAGCAAATCAGAATGAAGTGAAATGTCGCATCTCAGCTGCCAGAATGACTGAAAAACTATGACATCGAAGGTCTTTCGTCCTACAATGAAATCAGAGAATTGATTCGTAAGACATACAGAAACTCAAAGTGGTAACAAAGTGTATGCCCACACTTACCTCCAGAGGCCGACATCAAGAGATAGAATCAAATAAAAGGTCCCTAAAAAGATGCTTTTTGATGGAAGTAGCTTTTATGGTAAGAGGCAATTAGGTCAATTAGCTAAAAACCTGAGTACATAGGAGAAACCACCACGGTTTTGTAAACAATACCAAGCCACACAAACCCCTGACCTTCACTCTCCTCTTAAGATGTGGATATTTACAGAGTATGAGAAGAGATGCCTGGTCTGGGTAAATCATTCCTGTGTTCTGGAAAATTAAACTGGAAGTAAAATAATCGCATAATGTCTTTGAGAAACAATATGTAAAGAGGAAATTGTTTTCTTGTACAGATAAGAGGAGAAGGTTTTTCAATAAGAATCAGAGAGCAGGGCTGGGAAGGTAGCTTGGTGGCATAAGCACCTGCCTGGCATGGACAAGGTCCCAAGTTCAAGTCTGAGCTGCATAGCAAGACCCTGTGCCAAATAAATAAGTAAAAGATGAAAAACTAATAATAATAATAAAAAAGAATCTAAATAAAAAAGGAGCTGGCTAAAGCACCTGCTTAGGCCACCACAGGGACCACAGTTCGATCCCCCACACCACATGCCGCGTCAGCCCCACACCCAGTGCAGGCTGAGCTGGCCATAACATAAATAAATAAAGTTTTTCAAAATAAAATAAAAAGAATCAGAAAGCAGAAGCATCTAAAGGTGGAGTTGACCACCAAGACAACTGCCTCTCCACTTCTGTGACTGTGAACGCTACTTTCCTAAAAACCACCCAAGGTACTTGTCTGGATGACCACAGGCCATGGCAGACCCCTGGAGAGTCCTGTACTGTAATGGCTCAGCCCATATCTGATTTCAGCAGCGGCATGATGGACAGTTCCTAGGTAGGCCCGACCATGTCCCAGTGGATTCTTTATTGTTCTTCCTTGGTATTTTCTGTAAAACATATGGAGCCTGCGTGTGCGAATTAATTTTTCCAAGAAAATGAATTATGCAATGGGAGATTAGAGTCATTAGAAAAATGTCCTAGGTATCCATTTTTTTTTCCCCATAGAATAATTTTAAGATACATTTATCAAGTTTTCTCAAAAGGTCCTCCATGGAGTTGAGCCCCAATGTGAATATCTCCCCCAAATATCTGTCTTGCCTTGAGTCTTTTTTTTTTTTTTTACATTTTGGGGTTATTTATTTGTTTGTTTGTTTGTTTATTTATTTATTTTATGGCTGGCTCACCCTGCCCTGGTGATAGGGCTGGCGCAGCATGTGGTGCCGGGGATTGAACCACAGTCCCTGAAGTTGCCTGAGCTTTCCTAAGCAGACGCTTCAGACCACTGAATCATCTCACCGGCCCCCCGCCTTGAGTCTTGAAGCAGGCTATTTTTGTCAAGAAAACTACTTACTGAGTCAAGAAGACTTATTTTCTATATTATGGTTTGGAAAACTCTGGCTTTCAGGTCTCCTTTCATGACCAAGAGAAACATTAAAGGATCTATTAACTTACCCTTGGTTTATGTACAATAGAGCGGGCACCTCATGCCTCCTAGGGGAAAACAAAAGCCAATATGAAGTGAGGCTGTCCAGATTTCACTGTGAACTTATAAATGACCTACAAAATAGGAAGTGAGGTCTCAAGGGAGCCCTGCTCTCATTCTGCAGAACACTTCCCAGGAATTAGCGAAGGTTCCTGAACCCCCTGCCACGTGCCCTGGTTGGACTCCTCCATGAGCTTGCTTCATGGTAGTTGCTTTCGGTCACTTTGTTATACCCAGAGAGTGTGTGAGGGCCGTGGGGAGGGGTGGGAGTATGACGCCCTCCACAGATATAGTTCCTAAATTGGCTGCCAAACAAAACATTCACAGTAGCAACGGGTCACATGTTTATTCTTCAAGATATTCTGATGCCTGCTTAGAAAGCTTGAAATTTTGATGATCATCCCAAGCTTGGTTCTTTGTGCATTCACACATGAAAGGTGATACAAAGCATGGAGCATGCGCTTAGACTCATGAAAACTGACTGAGCCATTAACAAGTGACACATGGTTGATGCTGCTCTGATCTGGTATGAACTTCTCCCACAAATGAGGCTGTTTCCCCCCAATCTTTGAGAGTCCTCCAGCTGTTTGTCTCCAGTTGTTGACGGTTTCCAGGAGCTCCTCTTAAAGAATCTTCTGCCCCAAGTCACAGCCTTCTGAAGAGGAGATGATCCATGTCCTTCGATGCTTGGCTGGCATGCACGCATGAAGCCCTGGCCCTCTTGGCCTAAATCAGAGCAGCTTCAAGGCTTTCCATGAAATTGACTGAGTGGATTGAAGCCTTTATTGAATCTCCACCACCTGATAACTCCCCCTCAGGTCAACCATGCTGTCCTGCAGTCTTCCTTTCTGTTCTAAATGTGTTGATCCTAAAAATATGCTTCAATCAAGTGCTCCGTCACTACCTCGGAGTCGGTTCCCGGGGATTTCAACTACACGTACACTATACTATAAAACCAGACAGGATTGAGAGAGGTGAGGTCTTCATAAAACTAAATGCAGGTTTACTTTAAAGAATATTTACGTACGACTTGATGAGCATTTGCCTCACAAGAATAGAGTAACACTGGTGTAAAGTATTATATTCTTATTGTCTCTCCTCTGCTGTAACTCGGGAACATTACATATTTACATATTGCATTACATAATAATTGCATATCCCTAGTGATTGTTAGGAATCTAAGATGAATTTTTAAATCCGTTTATTGTTAAACATTTCCCCACAAATATATACTACCTTAGCGCCAGCTAGAGAAATAAGGAATATGTCTAGGGATTCCACCCTCAATCTGTTTGAGGCTTACAATATGATTTTGAGGAAGCTATTTAAATTTTACGAGATTTGGTCAATTTGGCTGTAAACTGTAGATAATTGCATTTTCTTCATAGAACTATTAAAAGGATTAACTAATAATACATGTGCTCCTCAAGTTAGAGTAAAATTATATTTTGAAAACCTTATTGTAAGATTAAATTTTAAGTAAAAAATCCTTTATTACTTTGAAGCTACTGCCTATCATAGCTTAGAAATTCAGTACATTTCAGACCATGAGTTTGTTTAATCCTCATGTTCTCATGAGCATGTAATATTTCACCTCATAAACAGATAACAAAGAAGGAAAAAGAGTGATGGTATGAGAAGGCATGAAAGATAGAAAACACTGCTATGGCAACACTCCTTGCCGTTTTTATGAATGCCAGCATTTTTTTTTCTGCCCATTCATGTAAACTCCAGGCTCCAGACAAATTATATATTTCTTTAAGGCTTTAAGGCTCCGCAAAATAATAGCGGAATAACTCATACCAATCCTTACCGTCATAGTAATGACAAGGCTGAAGATTCAGAACTTGTCGCTGTCCGTGACTTCTCTGTGTAGCTCTGTGGAATCAAGAGCCCCTTTGTCAGAATTTCGAAGACCATCTAGAGGTGTATGGGATGCAGGAAAAATGTGTGTTGGAATAATAAGAAAGACCTCTGAAGTTTGAAAATATCTTCATTAGTTGAAGAAGGAATTCAAACGGAAAGAATGAAAGGAACCACGAGGTCCTCACCCAACTGTAGCGTATGACAGAACGGAGGAAGTCTGAGGCCTAGGTTAGGCACATATCCTAATAAAAGCTCTGACTCTTTTCTTAACCTGCTGATGGAACTGATTTTCAGTCCTTGTTTTATTTTTCTAGTCTCATCTAAATCTGAAATATTAGCAGTTTTCCATAAAGGACTCATGCAACAACTTATAAAAAATCCTTAACAGCATTGCAGATTGGCATCTTTTATGTTGAATTCCTTTTCTCATTGAAATTCAGTCCCTTCAGGGCATACTTAGTGATGGTTTCCTATGGTAGTTACTTACCTGTAGGTTCTTCCTGGACCTTTTTGTTTGTTTGTTTTGTTTTAGATTGGGTTAATGAATAACCTTCATTTCCAATCTGC
>PVKN010021870.1:0-15369 GCA_004027915.1 Capromys pilorides
CAAAAACAACCCCGATTAGAACACTCCACTTCAGAAGCCTTGAAAAGACCTGCTCGGTGAATTCTTTCAAAGATCATCTTCATAATTCAAACCAGTCACACAACCAGGAAAGAATTCTAATATGGTTGAAAACAGCCACAGGTAGATGCTGACTGTTAGTGCGGGTTAAGAATCCCACAGCTCTGGAGCCTGGATGGCAAGAGTCTGTCCTTCCCTGGCACAGCCACCCTGTGTCTTCCACCAGATGCCACCATGCTATGGCAAAATGAACAAACCATAGATGCAACTCAAGAAAAATTTCCAGGCAATACAAACTTCATAGAATGAAGGAACATGGCCACTTGTTCCCAGGGTAAAGGAACCCTACCCAGCTTGATCTTGGCATCCCAGCCTCGACCTTCTGAAGCATTTCCATCTCAGGGAAACACTTCCTGAGCACTGCAACACCTTCCAGTGGCCACCTCATGCCCATCACCACAGAAGAGGGAGCCCAAAGCTTGCTCTTAGGATCACTTCTATTCAAGGATGAGAAATTGCTATCAGCCAAACCAAGAGCCAGGATAAAAACTGAAGTTCATTGCAAGATGCTTCCAAAGAAAAGTCAGGAGACTTGGGGGACTCACCTGGAGGTTGTTAGGGGCCGCTGTATCTGGGAGGATATTCCAACTCTGAATCTTCCTTCTTACATGGTGACCACTTGAGATAGCTCTGAGATTGCTTACTGCATGCATCCACAGAATGAAGAGGCCTTTGCTGAGATCTCAGGCTGGGGGTGAAACGGGACCTATTTGTGAAAGGACGTAGATCATCAAGGTGCTCGTAGCACCTAAGGGCCTGTGCAGAAACACCACCAGCCAGACCTCCTCGCTAGGGCCAGAGCAGCCGGATGCTCATAGATAACTTTACCATCAAAAGACCTAGCCAGAGGGACTGGGGCTGTGAGCAGAAAGTCAGGCTCTGAGGAGTGACCCCACCCACAGCCTAGAAGCACCCAGAACCCAACATGCTGGTGTCTGGCCTCCTGGAGTCCTGGTCATTGGCTCTCTAGTACTTATTCATCAGCCTCCTGGAGCTC
This sequence comes from Capromys pilorides, assembly GCA_004027915.1. NCBI lineage: Eukaryota > Metazoa > Chordata > Mammalia > Rodentia > Capromyidae > Capromys > Capromys pilorides. The sequence goes on from PVKN010021870.1 coordinate 1,076, forward strand.
ATTATATTATGCTACACTAAGCTGAAAGGATTGCATTGGGCAACACTAGGTTCTTTTGCTCAGAAGCCCTACTGGGCATGGAGCTCCCGAGGAATTTGCTCAAAATTAATTAGCCATGATAGCTTATTACTAGATTTACTTATAAATGAAATGATTCACCTTGTCAACAAGCACCTTAGAGTCAGCAGGAAGTCTGGAAAATGTGCTCTCCTAGTTCCTAAGTTGCTACATGGGTTTTCACAACATTGTGGCCAACCCCAAAGCAATGTGGATGGGCCTCTGGGGGAGGGGCCATCGGGGTCTGCTGATGTTTATAGGAGCCCCAGCTTTTATGGGAAAACATTGTCACACAGAGTCTGCTGGGTATGGAGAGGTGACCTTCGCTCAGTTACCACTGTTCCAAAGCCATCCTGAGTCCCTCCCATCACCCCGAGGTGCCTACAGAAACACTGCTGAAATGAAAGAGGAAAGAAGACCTAGGGTGATCCAGGCTATGGTTTTCCCATAACGCCTAAAACAAACCAAAGTTTCCTAGACTGTGATGATGCCAGACCACGGGTAGGGCACGTGATTTTCCACAGATATGTATTTCCTGTTTTATGGTTATATGTGTAATCAGTAAAGCTGTGATTTTATGACAATACATTTAAGTTAAAAGGTGGGTTAGTTTGAATGAAAGTAATAAAAAAAAATTAAAGAGTAAGAAAGTAAATTTTAGAGTAAATGATGGTGAAATAATACTTTTTAGAAAATGCCATGTGAGGGCCGATGGGATAGCTCAGCGGACTAAGCGCTTGCTTAGGCAAGAGCAAGGGCCAGGATTTGATCCCAGGCACCACATGCTGCATTGGCCCCGCCCCCCAGGCATACTGAGCTGGTGATGGAGTCCGGGCATGGTGGCATATGCCTGTAATCCCAGCACTAGGGAGGCTGAAAACAGAAGAATCATTAGGAGTCTGAGCAGCATAGTGAGATCCTGCACATACACACACACATACACATACACACACACACACACACACACACACACACACACAGAGGCATGTGGAAAAGCGGCTCACTAGCATGCTTCGTGGTATCTCAGAGCCTAGTAAACTTCTGGCAAGGGGCCGTCAGATTGACCGTGAGCACTGCCACACCCCAGACTTCCTCAGAATCCACAATTTGCTCTGGTGCCTAGGAGATTTACATGCGTTCGGTGGTTGAGAAACAGGCTGTTGGGGTCACAGCATCCCTTGGCACAGCTGAGCACTAAGTGGGTCAAATATACTCGGTGACCCTGCTCCAGCAAAACGGGGTGGAATTTTGAACACATGGTGGCATCAGTCTCAACAGCAAGACGTTTCAATCTTTGATCTCAACAGCAAGACATTTTGGGGTTGCTACTGTGTGCAGCACTCGGGGCGAAGCCATTGACCTCCTTCTGCCTGCAGGAAAGCAGGAGCTCAGCTGCCCAGAGAGGCGCAGCTTGGGGACTGGGGGTGGAGACGTCACCTGGAGGCAGGCGAAAGAACCCAGGGCAGAGGGCAGCCTGGATGGCCCGGATGGCTTCCCAGCATACACTGCTGAGTCTACCGAGAGTGTTGCAAGGACCTGTGGGAAGGCTGCCAGCTGCAGCGGCCAGCAGATAAGAGCGTTAATTTAGCTTGGCTGGCATCCAGAAAGCTGAGCAAAGTGAGGCCTCCAAGCTCAGGATAAAAATAAATAAATAAAAATAAGTTGGCAGATGTTTCTGCTCCCTTCGCAGCACTAGCTGCGTGGATCCATCCGGCCCATCCCGTGTGCCCCTTAGGCACCCTGCCAGCGGTAGCTCATGGTCCTCCTGTGTTCCTCGCTCCAGCCCCAGCAGGTTAGCATCGTCACCTCTATTTCACAGCGAGGGCGATTCGGCCCCGGTGGTGTCCTGCCTGTGGTCGCCCAGCCTTCCCCCTCACCCGCAACCGCTTTCTGCTGAGTGCTGGCCCTAGGCAGGAAATGGAAACTGGCTGGCCATTTCTAAGGCGGCTGCACGGATTTAAAAAGCCTAGTGGATGCCGGACTGAAAGAACTCTTCGGTATCCTAATAAGGTTTCAGAAGAAAGAGTCTCTCCATCAATCTCTTGGCTTTGTTGTTACCCACAAGGCAAACCTGGAAGTATCTTGGGGCTCTGAGCAAGCTGCCAAGAAGCTATCTTAAGGCTGTGCATCTCTGTCCCTCGCCTCGATTGAGGCCAGGAGGATGAATTGGGTCACTTTGAGAAAGCACACATAAAGGGCCCAACGCCTGCAGGCGTCCGGTACGTGGATGCCTCCTTCCACCCTCCGCTCGCTCTGGATGTGGCCGCCTCCTTCGGACCGCTTCCGCTGCTCACCAGAGAAAACACGGGCAACCTCGGTCCAAACACAGTCGTTACTGGCCTGACATCAGAGACGCTCCCCCTTATCATGCTATTTCTCAAACATTTTTGATCCACATCTCCTGGATAAATGTAAATATCGTAAGTGGGCTTCTTCAATCTCATGTGAAATTTCAAGTGAAATTAAATATTGTGATATAATTTGCAAAGTGAGTGAATTATAAAATTTAACATAGTCGAGACAACTGTCTCTGGCTCCTGAGAGGCTGGCTGATATGACCCTTGAACAAGGACAGACTGGGACCTCGGAGTTGACTCCTGATGTATCGAACCACTGCAAGAAAGCGACAAAAACAAGTGGAGAGTGAGACAGAGCTATACTGTCGTTTTCATCTACCCTGAAGCCCTGGTGGTCTCAAAAGACCTTACCGCTCTCCCTCCGTGGCACACTGTCAATGCTGGCAAATCACCAGCTGCAGTGGGCACATGACCGCCGCCTCGATGGGCCTCAACTGCCCCTGCCCCTGAGTTCCAGGGGCTCGTCACATGCTCTAACCTTGCCAGGACTTTCCAAATTGTAGAGTTGTCAAGGAAGAGAGAAGTGTTTCCTCTCTGGCTGGGATGCTGGAGTGGGAGGTTGAGAGGTGGGAAGTTGTGGCGAACGGTCCTGAGGTGGTCTGTGCTCGCTGCTCTGGGCTCCATGTGCCATCAAGGCTGATCCTCACCTGTCTTCTGTATGGTCTTGCTGCAGAAGGCTGTATGTTTCCCTTATTTTAGCTAAAAATTGTGCAGTTAAGATTCCCTTCATTCTTCCAATCAAAATGCTTGCATTTGGGGCTGGGGAGATAGCTCTGTAGAATAAGCACTTGCCTGGCAAGCACAGGGTCCTGAGTTCAATCTCTGGTACCATTAAAAAAAAAAAAAAAAAACCTTACATTTAAACAAAGACATGGACGAGGGTTTCAGAATTTCCTGGGTGGGACACATTTTGTCCCTTGGTGCTAGTTAACTGTCACTGATACATGGCTTTATTCTCACATCTTCCTGCCCTGTCTTCTGTCCCCATCTCCCCTGGCCTCTTGGTCTCTCCATCCCCACCCCTCCCACAATTCTCTTTTTCATCACTTCAGCCTTTTGCCTACCAGGGCTCTGAGTCTGACGTGTCTTTGGCTGTTGGTTTAAGCTTCCCACAGTATTTTTTTCCTCCAGGAAACCGACGTGCCCACACCCTGCTCTCTGGTGCAGGGCTGCCAGCCTGGCTGGCCCTGGCCTCTTGGCCTGCAGCACACACCCTGGCCAGATGTGCCGCGGTGGGTGGGAGGACCGCAGCCGCAACGGACTTGACAAGTGCACACAGGAAGCAGCCCTGCTTCCTCAGAAGCTGCCCGAGTTTCTGCGATACAATTCTAGCATTCGGTCAACCAAGCGGGTTGGACCTGATACATTTGTGAAATAATTTGTTGGGGAAACCATATTCCAGAAACCCATTGGGGGGTCTATTCTTTTCTCTGGTGCACGTGTTCAAGAAAAGGAGTCAACAGAAGTCATCACATGGACGATCCAAAATGTGCATGAGAGAAATGCAAGCTTGTAGGGCTGGCTGTGATGTCAGCAGTGGAGGGTGAGCCCTGCACTCCTGTCCCATTTAGCTGTGTCACCTCAGACAAGGTCTTCACCTTCTCTTAGCGTGGCTTCACTCATCTGTAACATAATAAAGAAGTTTTTTTTCCTTTCCGGAACCAGGGATTGAACTCAGGCCCTTGTGCTTGCCAGGCAAGTGCTTATTCTACTGGGCTATCTCCTGAGCCTCTACTTTTTTTTTTTTTATATCTTTTTTATTTATTTAGCACAGGGTCTCACTATGCAGCTCAGACTCATAGTGATTCTCCTGTCTCAGCATCCCCAGTGCTGGGATTAGAAGTGTGCATTACCACGCTCAGTTTTGGTGGCCGGCACAGTAGCACAGCACGTGGTACCAGGGATTGAACCCAGGTCCTTGCACTTGCCAAGGGGATGCTTAGATCACTAAGCTATCTCCCCAGTCCAACACGGTAAGGTTTGAGGTGTGAATTCAGGATAGAGTTAGTCACTACCATCCTTGTATGTTTGCACAGAGGAATGAGACGGGGGCAGAACCACAGCCATATCTCAGCTTTCAAATTTAAGCACAACTCGGTGGATTCAGTGATGTTGTAACTCGGGTTAAAATCCCGGCTAACCACATTGGGTTCTATTACACAATACTTTATGAAGCATGAGGGAGCAGTCGCTCTTCTGCTACAACTCAGGCTGCAAACAAGCACTGCTTTCAAATAGGAGAACTTACTAAACCACCCGCCCACCCCCCCACCGCCCGCTCAAGAAGAGCACACACTTCCCATTTGTGCGGGCACTTAAAAATTATGAATTCATTTTGACTTTCCATTGTATTTTATGCTCATTATTTCGCATTTTAATGAGAATGAGTTTTTAAACATTTTCAGTTGTCTAAATAGCTACAGTGTCAAGTCAATTAATTTCTGTTGAATAAGGTTGTTGTAATAAATGCGTGTAGTAAAACTGTATTTTCCACCATGGAAAAATGGAAGGAAATCTTCATTGTATCGCCTCTCCATTTGGATTTTTCTACACATTTTACCTTAGAAATGTAAGAGACTATTTTCAAACCCCATGGCTGAGAGTTAGTGAATCTGCCCTTTTTTGATGAAATACAATTCTGTGGTGAAATGACTAAATAGTTGAGGGAAAAAATATGATCTTATGAAAAAAAAGAAAACTAGACTTCTACTAACTTTTCTCTAAGACCTATTCAGAAGGTTGACTTTTTATAAGATGTCAAATTCTAACCCTCCTATGTATACCCAAACTCTATAAATATACACACTCCTAAAATACTTCTAAAAGGAGCAAATGTGTGCGGGGAAATACGAGGACAATGAAGTTCTGAAGGAAGCTTATTTTTCTAAGTTATTAGAGGAAGGTGGCAAGCACTCACAAGGATATGAAAATTCAACGCTGTCTGAAGGGAACTCTTGAATACGGCTAACAGTGCTGCCAAAAATTTCAGCTATGTTATGTCAGAACATTCAAGTGCAAGCTACGCTTTAATGAACGGAAAGATAGTGTAACGGCAGGAAGTCTCTGCAGCAACACACAGCAACCTTAGAAATTAAGTTCCCAAGTTGGCAGAGCTCTTCGCGTAGGGGCTGTTCCGTTCGTCAGTTTGGTCTACCGGTGGACAATCAGGCCACCCAGACACCCACAGTCAGGGCACAGGGGCAGGGCAGAAGCTGGGCAGCCTTTTCCCCATGGTCCTCGTGAATGCTTAAACGAAGAAAAAAAAGTTTCTTTGTTCTTTCTGAAAAAAAAAATGGGCCTTCTGAGATAATGTCATTCTGGACTCAGAAAAAGAAATTGGTGCCACCCTGCACTGAATACTTGTCACCCTTCTCTTCCATGCAGCTTGCTTGCAGTGTGATGTTGCTATTTTTATCAGCTCTCTTCAACCCAGCTGTTGCTTCATGTTAACATGGCGGATGGTGTGAAAATCCCAACAGGGGTGTGTGAATCCCAGAGGGACCTGTCTTCTGTCATTTCTGGAACAGATGAAATGTCATGAGCCCTCCTGCCCCCAGGGGCAGGGATGGACAAGAACATCTCACCCATGGAGACATCAAGAACTGACATTTCAGTGACATGGAGTTGGAGCCCAAGACTTCCTCCTCAGCAACCTCAGCCCAAAGCAGATGCCCGCATGCAGATGGCCCATAGATAAGGAAACGCACGAACCAGCACAGAAAAATTGGAAGCTGCGGTCTTTCCACTTCAGGGCAGGCATGGCTGTCCCAGGTGCTGACTGTTGTGCTGTCACAGGGTTGGGACAACTGTGTGGAGTCTAGCCTGGAGGTTGCCCCAGAGAACCCACTTCCTTTTCCTGACTTACAATGTGACTTGTAATTTTAAGCCCACTCTGTGTATTTCCTCTGAAAATAACAGCCTTTTGGCGAGACTGTGCAGAGGGGGGAAAAGTGCCACATAAAACCTAGATGATTTAAAAATACAGCTCTAATTGTAGGCTTGTTGTCCCATGGTTTGGCAAATTAGGGGGGCAAATTGGAGGGGTCCTTGGAACTCGCCCCAGGCATAAAAAGACTGCTCAGATACACATCTGACTCAGTAGTCCAGGAGCTCTTTCAAAACCTATGAAAATATGACTCTAAGAGCATCCTCCTAGAATAGCACTATTTGTCTATGAGGAGATTATTTTCTATCTGAATGCTTAATTCAGAATACGAACAACCACGATCCTGGATTTCTCTGAGCTTTTCTTTCTTTGGCTTTCATATGAAGAGAAAATGGTTTTCTTTGCCATCCAAATTTTTCAGATCCTCTTAGGTCCAGATGAAATTCAGGGACAAGTTAATGGCCTGTAATCCCAGCGCTTGGGAGGCTAAACACAGGAGGACTGCTACAAGTCCAATCTGTGTAGCGAGACCTGAACTGAATACATTAAAAAAAGAAAAAATCAATGACTTCCTGACTCCCTTCACTTGGGATGTGTAGTTTGGAGGATACTGAGGAGGAATTGAGCTTCTACAGCTTTCATTTGCTCTCCCATCACAATACTTTGAAGATAAAGAAAAGGCCTAGTGAGAAGCTAGAGGGAAAAGGAGACTGTAGGTCAACCCACCGTCCATTTCACCTTTTTCTTGTTTCTTTCCTTTTTAGTGTGTATGTGTGTGTGTGCGCACACACATGTGAGTGCATACATGCCCCCACACTGGAATTAAACCCAGGGCCTTTGCCCTGAGCTACATCGGCAAGCCCCAGGCTAGGCTCAAATATGTAATCCTCCTGATTCTTGTATTGAATCCTTTTCTGCTCAGAATAGCTAGTGTGGTTTCTGATGTTTACAATATAGCCTGACCGAGAAAACAGAGACGGATAGGCTCCTACTCTCAGCAGTGTCCTCACCAGTTGGGACGGGTTGCCCTCTGCCCAAACCTTCTTTGGCTGTTGCCTTCTGCCTCTTTGCTACTACGGGAAAATTGGAAGCATTAGTTCCTTTTTCTTTTCATCATTATCTGTAGTCAGATGAGTTCTGTGTCCTTACCCATTCCCTTATAGCTTAAAAGAAAATAAATCTAGGGCTGCAAATCTTTATAAGTAATAGAACTTTGCTTTCGGTATTCCTATAATGGATCTGAGGCGGCTCACCCAGCATGGCCCCCAGGTAGCTTCTCTTAAGTCTATCCCAGTGTTTCTGCCCCGACTGACACCAAGGAGCCGTCTTCCTGCTCAGCCTTCCTGCCTTCTGGCTCCTTCCCTCTGTGCAGCCTGCAGTGCTGTGTCCCCTCAGAGGTCCCAAGAAAGATGTCCGCTTTGCTTATTTATTTATCTGCCTACCCCGCCTGCAAGTGGGACTCCTGGCATCAGGTCCTGCTCCTGCCTGGCCTAACAGTCAGGGAAACTCAGAAAGGCCCAGGGTTAGGAAGTGCGGCTTCTGCTCCACTCGAATTGTTGTTCTCATGAGTAAGTGTTCAGTACATAATGTACTCTACCTAGCCATACACCTTCACACTGGAAAAGAAATACATCAACAAGTCAGGGTCTTCCTAAAGCAGATGAATATTAACAAGAGGATTCATCTACCCATTAAAAACGGTAAAAATTCACAAAGCACAAAATTAACTATTTGAAATGAACAACTCACTGACATTTAATAGTCAAAGTATTGCACAACCAACACTCCTGCCTAGTTCCAAAATATTTCCATCTTTGTAGAGTAAAATACATATACCCATTAAATATCTCCTCCCTCTCTCCTGTCACCCCCTATCCCTGGAAACTACCTATTTGCTTTATTTTTCTAGAGATTTACCTCATCTGGATATTTCACATAAATGAACGCATGAATTATAAGATCCTCTGCATCTGCCTTCTTTCATCTGGTACACCTTTTATTTTATTTTTATTACTTTTAATAAGAAATAAGAATGAGACAGTTTCAAAACACGTTAGGACAGCCACAATAATTAATACAATGCATATTGTTGTCTTCATAGTAGTTGCTCAGAGTACAAGATGCAGACATGATAATTTTTCTAAACACTATTGGTACAAATATTTCTTCTCATTGAACTAACAGAAAGTAGCTGTGTACATAGAGCAATATTCCATAATAGTAGTGGGTTATCAGCAGCACTGGCAATGTTGGGAGCTGTTGACTTGAGCCTTTTACAGCTCAGTTTACTCACCTGACTTTACTTCTTATGCCTTATGGCTTAACTTTTCTGCTGGGTGGTTAAGGCCAAGTTGAAGCAAGACTTGTGTAACAAAACATTTAATTTCTGTTATCTCTCAAGTTCAGTCAAATCTCCTCAGGATTTACCTTGAAACCATGTACAGCGTTTTGTAGAACTTCTGTCGTGTCAGCCATCTGGATGAGTCATCGCCATTGCTTAACCAGTTTGCTCTCTATGAAAGTCTGAGAGAATGTTTTCTCTCGAGGTGACTCACCTTAGGCACACTATACATGGTCAATCTCTTGCCTCTGTGGCCCCATGATCTCCTTCAACAGAATAGCTGGAATACCTTTTAAAGATTCATCTGCATTGTAGCATGTCTCTAAACTTCACTCCTTTTTATTGCCAAATGGTACACTGTTTATCACATTCTACAATTTGTTCTTTCATTCATCTGTTGATGAATATTTAGGTCTCCTTACCTTTGGATTATTGAGAGCAGTGCTGTTAAGAATATTCATGTAGAAGGATTTGAAAGTTTATTTTTAATTTGAGGGGCCATATACTTAGATGTGGAAGTGCTGGGCCATATAACTGAGACTCGGTGCTTCTTGGATTTCATTTGCCTCTTCCATCATATCCTCTGATTGGTCTTGTAAATCCTCAGTCTGATCGATTTTTGCTTCCTCATGTGTTTTCTTCACTTCCTTTACTTCCTGTTTCGTAGCATCCACCGTGGTCTTGGTGTCCTTCTGTGATGGGATGGTACAGTTGGCCTGGTCCATGTTTGAGGACTGTTGGGCAATGTTGTCCCCCGGTTCTCACATCCACTTTTGTTTTAAGACTCTCAAGGCTCTCTGCCTGACCATACTCTTTGCAGGACCCTCTCTCATCTTCCTGATTTGCTCCTTGTACTTCACTAGCTCAGTATCCAAGTGGGAAATCTTCTTATCAATAGATTCAGCCATGCTGTGCACTGGGCCAGTGTAGTCAATCAGGCTGGGCAGGTTTCACTTTCCCGAAGAATCAGTTCATCTTGGTCGGCCGTGAAGAAACCAAATACTGGCTGGGCCATATAATAAGCTCATATTTGACTTTGTCCTTGTTGCCAAAATCATTTTACAGGCCCACTAGCAATGACGCAGAGTCCTGATTTCTCTGTACACATCTTTGCCCAACTTGTCATTTCCATATTTCTTATTGTAGCTATCCTTGTATAGTGAGTATCTCATCGTGGCTTTAATTTGCATTTCCCTAGGGGCTAGCAATGTTAGCCACTTCATTTATCTTCTTTGAGAAAGTTATATATTCATTTTTTATCTGGAAGGTTAATAGCTTTTGGAACTAGAGAAGTTCCAGTTCAACCAGGTGCAACTCCTTAGAAATAGTGTGTTTTGGGCTTGTTACTTCACTAGGTTTTGGTTTCTTTTTCGTGGAAAACCATAGAATAAGCACAGAATAATTTCATTTAGCTGCTTCCTGTACATCCTTCCTATTAGATTTAAATTGATCTGCTCAAAGAGATTTCACTGACACTCTTCCTTACACTAGATTGAACTGTTACTTGGCTTCACGGTAACCAGTTATTTCCTCCGTGGCACTTTTTATGGTTTGTAATTATATATTCATTTGTTTGAGTTCATCATCTGTCTCCTCCACAAGATCATGTGTGGTGAGGAACCACTGATGATTTCCTCTCTCTCTCTCTCTCTCTCTCTCTCTCTCTCTCTCTCTCTCTCTCTCTCTCTCTCTCTTAATGTATTTAGTATAGGGTCTATAGAGTCTCACTACACAGATTGGACTTGGAGTGATCCTTCTGTTTTTAGCCTCCCAAGCATTGGGATTACAGGTGGGTGCCACCACACTCAGTCTCAATCACCATCTCACCGTGCCCCAGAGGTGAGGCCGGCCTGGCACGCTGGCGATTGAACCCCAGTCCCTGAGTCTGCCTAAGCAGGTGCTTTTGTCCACTGAGCTATCTGGCCGGCCCTGATAATCTACTTTAGAACTAGCTATGCAGAGCACTGAGCCATGTCTGGCATCTAGAGAGGTTGTAAAATGTTTGTTGACTAGAAAGTGATCACTATTAAATGATATTTACAGGTAACTTACAGTACCTGGCACTGTGGTGGATTTTCAGGTTAGATTAGGATTCACAGTGGGGGACTCTCAGAATGTGGTATGTGGGAATAGGGTGTGGTTGCAGTTTATTTCAATTGGGCAGACAGAACCAGCATTTAGACTGGAGAGAGAAGCCCTAAATAAGGTCCAGGGACCAGCTCTGCAAGGCGAAGAATTGCTCTGTAACCAACACAATTTGAGAATAACCTACCAGACAGTGACGCAGAGGGAAAAATGTGTTTGTAATTTTCTACATTCATAATATTCTGTTTTACTTATAAACAGAAAGTAATATTTGCACTGAATTCTTCAGGAATGCAGTACTCACATAAATTTAGAAGACTATATTGCATTGTGTCTGAAATTCCTCTGAGAGTTATTTATGTTTCCAGCAAAAAAACAATCACATCTTCATTAGCAGTCCTATTCATGGTATTTGAATCTTCCATATAACACTCCTGGTTTGGCCTTTATTTGCAAATGTGATTGGTGCAAAAAACCCACTAGCTTATTGTATCTTCCAGTCGAGACATGCCCCGAAATACAAATTGAAATCCACACTATTTCATTGTAAATTAATTTCTTCTTGCTTTCTTCTTTATATTATAATTGATACATTATATTAATTATTTTGAAATTGTGCATATGGGTATGCCATACATACATTTTGTTACAGGTTCTTAGGCAAAACTTTTGTTTTAAAGGAAGTCATAGGGCTGGGGAGATAACTTGGCGGTCTAAGTACCTGCCTGGCAAGCGCAAGGACCCAGGTTTGAGCCCCTGTACCACGTGCCATGCTGGCTCCAGATCCCAGGGCGAGCCATATTGGCCACCAAAACTGGGTGTGGTGGTGCATGTCTGTAATCCCAGTGCTGGGGAGGCTGAGACAGGAGGATTCCTATGACTCTGAACTGCATAGTGAGACCCTATATCAAATAAATAAATAAATAAATAAATAAATTTTTAAAATTAAAAGCAGTCATTGACTCTAACTGGTATTAGAATTGCTGTATTACCTGCTCTCTTTCTTTGAATGATAAGAAAAATAATGTTATAGTACAGCAGAATATACAGTGGAATATCCAATAACACAGTTGAATTGTATAGCCTTGTCTGAGGTGAATGCAAAGGAAAGATATTTCTTATGTTTATTCTAAGATATTAAAATATTCTTATTGTAAAAAATGCTTATTTTTAAACACCCAGTGATCCTTTTTTTTTTTTTTTTTTTTTTTTTTTTTTTTTGCAGAACCGGGGTTCAAACTCATGACCTTGCACTTGCCAGGCAGGCACTTGTGCCACAGAGCTATCTTCCCAGCCCCTCTAGTGATGCTTTTTAATTCTTTGTGCACTCAAAACATTGCTGGCGTGCATGGGGTGTTGCTCAGCTACAGAGACCTTGTGGAGCATGTGTAAGGCCCTGGGTTCCATCACCAGTGTTTAAAAATTTTAATGGTTCAAAGTAAAAGTTACTGTGCCAGACTGTGAGTAGAGTTGCTACTGAAAAACTGAAAGAGTGGTTTGTGTAGCTGTAACCACCCACGAAGTCAGGTTGTGTTTAAGAGATACATACTCGTACAACAGAGCCTTCTGGGGCCTATATGCCAAGCAGACCAGGGCTGAATCCTGGCTCCCTTCCTGAGTAACTCTCAGGCCAGTTGGGTAGCCCCTGAGCCTCAGTTTCCTCAATACTTGAGATAGAGTCAAAGTAAGCTGTTACCAGGGTTATTGGTCATGAAATGTAATTGTGTAAATACAGGACCCAGCACAATGCAGCCCTGTGTTGGGCCTTTGTGTCAGTCTCTTTTTCCAAAATGAGTCTTTTGAATTTTTCAGATTACTCAAATACTGTAATTGCCACCATAGGCAGAATCTACATAGTATCTCATAAATGCAAAGACATAACATATCACAAGTATTGTTGACCAAGAAAAAACAAATGCATTTGGTACTATCTCTACGCATTCTGTTGGTGTGAACCTCAACTCAAGGTTACTGAATTTGCAAAGTATGAATGTGCATTTTCATTTTCATGAAGTGGGGAGTTTTTCTCCTTATAAAAGGAGACCGTAGTCTTCAAAGGTTAGAAATACACACCTCAGACAAACCTGATTCTTTTTTGGTGCAATGACGATAGTTGCATTATTTTTATATATGTTTCAGAAACTTGCATATTCCACTGCATATTGGAATGTTGTATAGATAAGCTAACAGCAGTTGGCCACCAAGACACTACTGTATTGAATATATAGTAGAGATAGGAAGGAAAAAGAAACATGCTCTGGTCTCCAGGAGCTGTTGACTGGGTCCAGAGTGAAAAAGATGAAGACAAATTCAGAACCCTCAGAGCAAATATAAGTAGATACAGGCAAGGGTGATGGCATTCAATAAAGAGGAGAACTCACGTAGAAAGGTGAACAGGGTCAAGGCAAATGTTGGCGATGAATTCTTGGTGTTCCAGTGCATATGGGTTTCACATACTTGAAGACAAATATCGCAAAGGTCATTCACATTGGTTTAAATGAATATGCTGTTGCATCACGGTTCTGAATAGTAGAACCCCAGTTTAAAGTCAACACCCTGGCTTTGATGAAAAATCCGTGCAAAGAATACAAATTAAATTCTTGTTGTGTGTCAGGTGTGGAATAAGGGGGCAGGGATGCTTGGGTGAACAATCAGACATAATCCTACCACCATTGAATGTACAGGAGGGGGAGACAAATAGACAGGGCCAGGTTATAACTATACAGCCACCTCTTGCAGCCCTGGGAAGAACCCAGAACTGGCCCATATCTAGTCTGCAAAGTGAAGAAAATTTTCCTGAGGTAGTGTTGGTTACACTGAATTTTTAAGAGTAGAAAGAGGTTATCTGGATGAAGGGGCAAAGAATATTCCTGACAGAAAAAAAAAAGCCTAGAACACACAAAGGTCATGTTACTTTTACCTTATAACTTTTTTGAAAAAAAAATCTGTGGTAATGAATCAAGATGTCTGGTCCAGATAATTCTGTGTGTAGTATTATACATATTATAATTCTAAGGAATCTTTTACATATGTCTTAGTTTCAAGTAACTAAGAAAATGCCTCCCAAATATTTAAAGAGGCCATCCCAGAGCCCATATAACAAAAGACACATTCTGAAATGACCAAATAATGGACTGCGACTTTTTCCAAGAGAAAGACACGGATTGGAGGGAGGCAGAGTGGTTGGGGTTGGGTAAGGAGGACAGAGCCTGCAGGTTCGGAGCCACAGGCAGGACCCAGCACTAGAAACTGTACCTCATTTGCTCTGGGTTGTGGCTAGCTATTGGAACAGAGAATCTTGGAATTTTAGATCAGAAGTTATCTTATGAATTTTTTTTTCTGTTTTACTCTCAAGTAGCCAGATTTTGCTATACCAGGCCATCTGGCTGAGAACTTTTTGTTACAACTTTTTTCAAGTGAAGAAAGTACTGCACTCTTAGCTTTGGAAATCTGAAAATTGTGAAACTACAGAAGAATCATAAAAGCACATATAATCCTGTAGTTATTTGATTCTGTTACGATATGTGTATATAGATAGTAATTGTTCCCACAGCATTTATTTTTTTTT
>PVKN010021871.1:0-15376 GCA_004027915.1 Capromys pilorides
ACCAAAAAAAAAAACAAAAAAAAAAAAACCAAAAACCAAAACAAACAGCAGAGGGTTAAAAACTGCTTCACTTTTTCCAGCTGCTGAAAAAGCAACCTGAAAAATCCTCAGAGCCGGAAGCCCCTGACTCAAGCACAGTTCACAGCTAAGCAAAAGCAGAGTCCCTTCCTGCTCCCCGCTTTTCAAAGGAAGCACACAGTTGCCTTTCTCTTGTGGAGGGCTTCACCTAACCAGCTGCCCTGGACGCCTGGCTTGCTTTGGAATGACCGAATCCTGAGCACAGCAGGTGGGTGCCTCCACTCCTGCTGCTATGGGGCAGTCAAATGGAGCTCAGCTGGGGAGTGGGTCAGGGGTTATGCACCATTGAAGAAATGGGGTCAAAATCATACTGCACCAGCCCCAACCAGCTTGAAACCGTATTCAGGTAGACTCATTAAAGGGTACCAGGTAAGGCTGTTGAGGTTCCCAGCCACAAAGGAAAAAGTGTCCACAAGGCAGGAAGCTTAAGGCAGCACAGACTTGACCAACTTCCAAGATGGGATGACTCAGGAGATTGGGGCTGCTAAGACCTTATGGAGAGGCCTTCTGGAGAGTCCAGTCATCAGTCCTCAAAAGGGCCTATCTGAGTAGAAACTCTGAGGGGTGTTGCTTAGCCTACCATCCTGTGAAGAAGCACTGATAAAACTGGTGAAGAATGTTTCCCCAGGAAAAGGAAAAGGAAGAGAAGGAGGAGAAGGGGAAGGGGAAGGGGAAAGTGCTCACACCCCATCCCCAACAGGCCCAGGGAAGGGTTCCACCCCCTGTCCCTGTGTCCTACTTACTTAGGGCACATTCTGCCCGTTGTCTGTTGACACCCAGGACCTCGGATAAAGTTACTACTGGCTCTGTGAGAAGTGAGGTAGGGAATCTGTGAAAATGCAAAGCATCTGCCTGTAGGAACTGTGTGAGCTTCTATTAAGTTCCTCCCATCTTGATTTAGATAATTCTGCTGCAAGTGCCTCAGGCTATAAAGTGCCTCAGGCTGTAAAGAAGCATTTGGGGGAGCTCCAGATAACATTCTTAGGAAAGGTCACCAGTCGGTTTGTGGATTGCATAATAAATAGGTAGTACTCAGACCTCAATTTAAGAAATATTGTGAAAGCATTCCATTAGGGGATAATCCTATTAAATTCAGAGAGTTTGCTAGAATGGGGATTTGTAAGAGAATATAATGTTCTAGGGAATGGTAAGTGTCTCTAAAAACACTGAATAAATCTAATAACAATAACTCTTCCAATTTTGAGCTGCCTGTAGACACGAGTGCTTACATGTGTTGTTTTAATTACTGCCTGCAGAATTACCAGAAAATTCTACTTGCTGGAAGTTGCTGCCAGCCTGCTGGAGCCGGTCATCTAGCTTTTGCGCCTTGGTTCTCTCAGGACCGGCCCACAAGAGGGTAACTTTGTCATTGTTACCTTCTGGTGACTGAACCTAGGCAGCCACCATTTCCCGTCAGCTTCCTTTGCCCCTAATGAACAGAGTATAACCCACAGACCTAAACAGCAGCTTTCAAACATACTTAGAATAAATGTCTCAAGGGACGCTTGCAGGCCCATTACATTAGATGTATTTTTGCTTGTTTAAAAACATAGAAATGTAGAGATCCAGCTTCCACCTCTGTGTGGGTGCTCCCAGCTCCCAGGTGTGAGGACTTGGTAGAAGCCCTCTAACAAGCACCCTAACTGGGCCTTGTGGCTGCTAACAACAAAGGACAAGCACCTGTCCCAGGAGTCCACTGAAAATCTAGTCTTCCCAGCAGCCTGCATGGCTTATGACAAATAGATCAAATGCAGGTCTATAGAAAGGGTTCAGATGCATGGACCAGTCCTAGGGCAGCGAACTGCACACCAAGTCTACCACTGGGAGTCTGGCCTTGGAGGAGACACACAATGTAAGAGAAAGCGCAAAAACTCCACAACTGTAATATATAATGCAATACATGTATACATATAAGTGAATCCTGGGCCTCACATGTGCTATGTATGCTACCCGCCCAGTCTCTTGGAGAGAGAGATGTATATACACATATATACATATATACATATATATGTTTGAAATTAATGCTTGGGTCAGGTTCAGTGGCACATGCCTACAATTCCAGCATTCTGGAAAGATAAAGCAGGAGGATTCCAAGTTCAAGCCTAGCCTGGGCAACTCACCAACTTGGCAAGATCCTCACTTAAAAAAAAAAAATTAAAGGGCAGCAGGGGATGTAGCTCAGTGTGAAGGTTCTGTGTTCATTCTTAGTACAGAGAGAGAGAGAGAGAGAGAGGGGGGGGGGAAAGAGAGAGAGAGAGAGAGAGAGAGAGAGACATGAAAAAGTCCGTGGCGAACAAACAGGCTCAGGTTTTCCTCTTCCTCCAGCTCCAGCTTGGCTCAGCCCAGCCCCACCCCACAAGTCTCTTGTTCTTCCTGGTCAGCGCCAGCGCGCTCAAAGGACAACCATGACCAACCTTGTCTTCTGTCCAAAGGTAAAACCTGGGAGAGGGGGACACCAAGGACCTTCTCCTCATATCACAGCTCAGGGGGTTAGCAAATTCTAATTTCATTAACTTGAAACACATTGTTCTTTCCTTTGCAAAGAAAAGCTAAATTGAGTTCTGTGGTTCTTTGGTTCTTTACCAAACAGAATTTTGTTCCAGTGGCAGGATTAACTTGCCTAAATCCAACAGGCTCCTAAGAAGCCTCTTTCCTCACTGCCACTCAATTTAGGGACCCTCAGCACAGTTGTGGAGGCCAAATGGGCCCCTCCTCAGATGCTGCTCTTCCATAGACTTTTCTGGGTGTGTGAAATCCTTTCTAAACATCAATGATTGGCATAATTGGTGTAATTATAGGTATCTAAATAGGAGAAAATGTGTATGTAACAGCTGCCAATCGTTGGTTTCAGGGAACATGCAGTCACTTGTGGGGAGCAAGGCTCTGGGTATAAATAGTATTATTTCCAGATGGACCAACTTGAATCAGATGAGCAATAAGGTAGAGGGAAACGTCCTCTCTCCCCTCAAAGGGAGCCAAGTTAGGACTCATGGGGCACAAGTGCTCTCTAAAGGGGTTCACCAAGCGTGCTGAGGGAAGGCAGCGGCCCTGGGCTCCAGCCACTTTTATTAAGAACTAGAACTGCATGGTTTCAAAGATCTTTCATTGCGTTTATTTTTAATTGTTCCACAGTTGTTCAGGTCTTTGTTGGTGGTGGCAAAGAGCAGAAAGCACTTGGCAGCCCCTGCTTTGCACATGTCTTCTTTCAAATGGGCTTGTTGGAAATGACAGTCGTTTGGAATTTCTCCACCCCCCAAATAGGGATATATGTTGTTTATAAAATGCTGTGGGATTTTTGTTGTTGCTGTTTTTGAGATATCTTTGTGTGTGTGCATGGTGCTGGGGATTGAACCCAAGGCCTTGTCTGCCACTGGGCCACATCCCCAGCCCTTTTGAGAAGTGCTTAGAGCCATGTCTGCTAGTAATATGTCCTTGAACCTGTGCGCCACTCTTTGTGGAAAACAAGTAGGGTTGGAAGGGGAAGGGGAATTAATTGGGAGAAGCTGAAAGGACAGAGAGATCGAGATCGGTCCTCTGGCCCATTTGCAAGGCCTGCTCCTGTCAGCCTGCCCACGCTGGGAACAGCTACTAAACTTCAGCCAAGAAAGCTTCTCCTGCGTTTCCTGAGTGTTCCTGCTTTGTTTTGTCAAATTATGCACCTTTCTACAAATGGACTGTTTTTACTGAATTTAACTAGCATCTCTGTTTTAAAATGGAAATATATCTAGAATGTACAAGACTGAGGACCACTAGTGCCTAAGAAAGTGAGTTTTGTTTTGAATCATTATTTCATAATGATTCTTGACAATAATAATTAATTTTGGATCCCGGGTGACTTTTCAGGTCAGAAAGTCCCCAGATGTTAAGTAAGGCTTGAGGGATTTGACAGGATCAATCTAGAGAAATGGTTTCACAGCCTCTGCATTTCCTTTGTCGGGGGCTGGGGAGATAGCTCAGTAGAATAAGCGCTTTCCTGGGAAGCAAGAGGGCCTGAGTACAATCCCCAGTTCCAGAAAAACAACAACAATATATAAATTTCCTTTGTGATCCAAAGAGTTTAAAATTCCATGAAGAAGGAGTCTATGATGATCTTCTAAACCAGAGAGTAGGTTTTATTTTCATTTTAAAAAACAGAATCTTTTATAAATAGATAAGAGGAACTGTTATGGTTGTGTTTGTGAATTTTTTTGAGTACATCTGTCTAAAGAAGAAAGCAGGGGTGGTGGGATGGCTTGAGCTCTGTGACAGCTAGATTAGTATGAAATCCCTTTCTTAGTCGTAAAGGAGTCCTTGGCCTAGCCCAAATATCTTTGCCCATTTGCCAATGGACGCTGTACCAGTAGGATATGGTATGATAAGATAGACGGAACAAACAAGACTACCAAAAGACATTGTGGTATGAGGTTATAATTCTCCAGTCAGTTTCAGTTCTTTAAGAAGTCAACCTAGGTTTTTGCTTGTTTGTTGGCTTTTGGGACTGAGGATTAAACCCAGGGCCTTTACACTGAGTTACATCCCCAGCCCTTTTAGATAGAGTCTTGCTAAGTTTTTAAGGTGCCAAGGCTCGATTTGAACTTTCCATACTTTGGCCTCATCCTCCTACCTGCTTTCAAAATTTACACTCAGATATGACTTAAATCTCCTCTCCATGCCTCCAGAGTCAGCTAGATTTATTTTGAGTTTAGAAGCACCTTCTCTGGGCCGCAGTTCAAAGCCCAGCTCTTCCAGGTGTGTTGGAGAAAGCCGTCAGGGGGGACAATAAGCCCAGTACTCCTGTACTTCACTGGGCGCTGTCCCAGGCCAGGGGCTGCTCTGTGAGTTGATTCCCCACCAAACATCTCCTTGTCAGAGGCAGGCACACAAAGGCGTGTTCTCCCAAGTGGCTTGTGTCAGTTCTGACCGCTCCATTCTGTCTTAGAGGACAGCGGCCTGAATTCTTCCCTACCTCTGGAATTTCTGCTCCCCAGAGAACTCTCCATACCCTTCTTCTTGATCCCTTCCTAAGTGTATTTAACCTGTGGAACTCGGCACCTTGTTAGGCTTCCCCACCCCATCTTCTTCTTCAGAGCAACCCAGCTGTTGAAGCAGATGACTGACTCACTGCAAACTGGATCTTGGTCTTCCCTTCCTGACACTCTAGTCCCTGCCAGTTATTGTCACAGAGAAGCCCTTGAAGTGCTCCATCAGTGGCCCTAGAAAGAGGGAAGGACCGAACACTCTCCTTAAGGATGTTCTTGACTCTCTTCTTTCCCCTTTTCCATTTGGAATAGAGTAATTTTTTTTTTAATTTTTATTTTATTTTATTTTATTTATTTGTTTGTTTGTTTCTTTATTTACTTATTTTATGGTTGGCTCAGCCTGCCCTGGTGTTGGGGCTGGTGCTGCATGTGGTGCCGGGGATCAAACCGCCGTCCCTGCAGTTGCTATAGATGCCTAGATAAAGTCCTTGGCTCTAGTCCCTGCGCGTTCTCCTAGGAGTACGGGGGGGGGAATCTCATTATATTAATTAGAGAAAAGCCAAACTAAGCTGTGTGAATTGAGGATATTGGGAATGACAGAAGAGGACTGGTAGATGTCCTGTGGCTTGAGCTCACCCGCCCTTCATCTAGAGAGGCAACGGAAGAGTATAATAAGGACCAAAACCACCAGACCCCAAGAGCAAAAGCTGAATGGAGGGGTGGGTGTATGATGAATACACTGAATTATTTAGTGTGTAAATACACAACGGTCAGTCCTGAAGTGGGCGCATCACACAGAGGCCTTCAGTTCATTGCTAGGTGATCAGCAACTGAGCTGCAGAAGGCTCACAGCAGGACTTGCTGGGAAAACACAGAGGAAAGAGAAAGATTTGCTACTGGGAGTAAGCCAAGCTCTAACTGAGGGCTAACTGAGCCCCCCCTCCCCCAAAGCTAATGTCTCACTCTTCATGCTAGATTGGAAACTGCTCGATCTGCTGCCCGCTAAGGCTCCGAAAGACCTTGAAGTCTGCTCCTCCCTGCACTCCCATAGATTTCCAGCTCTCTCAGAGTCCCATGTTCTTTATTGTAAAACACCGTGATTTCAAGTTGCTTGAATCAATCAAACTTCAGGAAAAAAATAATAAAGGCCAACAACACAGAAAAGAGAATCCGCCGAATGCAGTAGACACAAGGGACCTGATCTCTGAACCCTGATATTCAATTCAGTGGTGGTCAAATTCCAATACTTGTGGTACAGGACTAATCCTATGCCCTGAGAGGCTGAGGCAGAAGGACTGCCACAAGTTTGAGGCCAGCCTGGACTACGTAGCACAGGGAGACCTTGTCTCAAAAAATAAACAATGTTTTTTAAAATCTCCCAGTACTAGCCAGACGTGGTGGCACATGCCTATAATCCCAGCACTTGAGAGGCTGAGGCAGGAGGATCAGTGTGAGTTAGAGACCAGCCTAGGCTACAGAAAGTGGGCTCATGGCCAGCTTGAACTGCATACTGAAACTCTGTCTCTAAAAGACAAAAAGAAAACAAAATATCTCCCAATACTACATCTGCATGTCGTCAGTGTGGAGCCTGTCCTGTAGTCTTTTTTTTTTTTTTCTTCATATAGGTCGGTGATCACAGATAGGTTCTGGCCCTAGCATGAACTGCTAAAGTCATTATGGTGGTCATCTCAGATGGCCAATGCCCTTAAAATAAAAGACCACCTCCCCACTTTGTCTCCAACTCAGCCCAGGACATTTTCACCCTTCCCACTGCCTCAGGGAAGACCCCCAATCAGCTCCCTCAGGTATATCTAAACATCCCCTTCAAGCCCCTCCCCTGGCAAAAGGCCATAAAAGCCTTAGCATCTCTTTGTTCCAATGAAGAGAATTTCTTATCTTCCTCAAATTCTCTCTAAGTCCTCAAAGAAAATAAAGCTTCTTGGCTGCCTGTAATCCCAGCATTTGGGAGGCTGAGGCAGGAGGATTGGTGTGAGTCGAGACCAGCCTGGGCTACAAAAGCGAGCTCAAGGCCAGCCTGCATGGCATAGCAAGATCCTGTCTCGAAAAGACAAAAAAAAGAAAAAAGAAAAGAAAGCCCCTTTCTCTTTTTCCTTCTGCCTGTTCCTCTGCTGTGCTGAGAACCCATCAATCACAAGCTGAGGGTTGAAAAGTGATCTTGGCATTATTTATCGATGTTTCTATGTTGGGCTCGAATAGTCTGGTCACCTTACTTGGGGAACAAAATTATTTCAACATTTGTCATAACTTTTAACCTTAGTTCACATAGACATATCTCTTAATTTTTTCTCTCCAACATCCACTATATACCTAATAGTATCCAGGGTAGGAAAACTGTCTAAAACCTCTAAAACCAAGAGTCACAATTATCTACTTTTAATAGCCACTCAAGAAAGTTTTTTTGAGCTGGGCGTGGTGGCACAGGCCTGCAATCCCAGCATTTGGGAGGCTGAGGCAGGATGATCGGTGTGAGTCGAGACCAGCCTGGGCTACAGAAGTGAGCTCAAGACCAGCCTGGGCTACAGAAGTGAGCTCAAGGCCAGCCTGAACTGCATAGAGAGACCCTATCTCAAAAAGACAAAAAAAAAAAAAAAAGTTTTTTTTTTTTTTTTTAATGTATTTATGACAGAGTCCACAGGGTCTATAGGGTCTCACTCTGTAGATCAGACTCATAATGATTCTCCTGTTTTCAGCCTCCCAAGTGCTGGCATTATGGGCATGTGTCACCATGTCTAGTCTAAGTTTTTTTTTTTTTTTTAATTAATTTGGTACAGGGTTTCGCTATACAGGTTGGGTTCATACTGATCCTGTCTCGACCTCCAAAGTGCTGGAATTATAGGCATATGTCACCATGCTGGGTTTTGGTGGCTGGCTTGGCACACCCAGGGGTCCAGGGCCAGCCCAACATGTGGTACTAAGGATCAAACCTGGGACCTTGAGCTTGCCAGGCAGGCACTTAAACTGCAGAGCTATCTTTCCAGCCTTCAGGAAAAAGTTTTATACATTTTATAACTACATTCTTATAACAATGAAAATTGTAAATCTTAGTGAATGTTTCCTGTATTTAGTTTAATTTCTTATATTTGTTTACAGAATACTGATGAATATTTCATTTGCTATTATTATTATTATTATTATTATTATTATTATTATTGCTCTTTTTTTTGAGACAGGGTTTCACTATGCAATTCAGGCTGGCCTTGAGCTCACTTTTGTAGCCCAGGCTGGTCTCAAACTCACACGGATCCTCCTGCCTCAGCCTCCCAAGTGCTGGGATTGTGGGCATGTGCCACCATGCCTGGCTCTGATGAATATTTAAAAAGACACTATTTGTTAACAGTCTTTGGGGGACATTTTTGGGAACTGTAAAATACTTTTCATAACTCCAGGGACATCCTTTTTTCCCCTCACTTTCTTTTCCCCTCCAACTTTTAGATTTACCAAAAATTAAACTAAATCTGCAAGCCCCTCACCACCTTGTACTACAGCACAAACTCTTTTAAAGCCAGGCAGGTTTTCTAGACCTCTTCCCTCCTGGGAGAGAGGCCAAGTGTCATGTATTTGGGGACCGTAGCCCAGCCTCCCAGGAACTCAACATAAATTATTCAGTCTCTCTGCTACAGGGTATGGCAAACTGAAGAGATAAAAGGCCCTGTAGGGAGGACAGGAGAGGGGAGGGAGGAGCAGAGGCCTGGACAGAAGGTTAGGAATTCCAGAAGAGGTGATTTTCACAGGTTCTAGGTGTTGCCTGGGGAAGTGCTACAAAGGGAGATAATCAGCCATTAAACAGGGTGGGGCTGCTCAGGGCTGAAGCAGGCGGTGAGCTGACTGGCATCCCGCACTGCTGAGCATTTGCTACACAGAGAGCCTCTGAGGGCTGAGAGTGCTTTGCTCCCCTGCCTCCTGCTTTCCAATTGCAGGAAACAGTACCTTTACTGAGTTTAAAAACTTGCATTATAAAGATTAAGTGTTAGGGTGCACACACGTAATCCCAACACTGAGGAGGCTGAGGCAGGAGGATCCCTGCCAGTTCAAGGCCAGACTAGGTTACAACGTGATTGAAGGGCCAGCCAGGGCTGCACAATGAAAGTGGGTCTCAAAAAGACAATGAAAAGCATCCTTGAACTGCAACCCCCAGGCAGTGGCATACTCATTCAATCCCAGCTACTTGGGAAGCGGAAGCAGGAAGATTCCAAGTATGAGGCCAGCCAGAACAACTTAGGGGGACCCTGTCTCAATCTTCACAAAGAAAAAACTAGAATTATGTATTTGGGAAAATATCTAAAGAACCAAGCAGCCTAAGTTAAGGTCAGTGGTATTTATTTTTTATGTCCCACCCTTTGGAAACAAAACCAAAAAAGCTGCAGATGGAGCAGCCTTTGAATGTCTTACACAAAGCACTTTTGTGTACTGGCGCACAAATGAGTTACAACTTCGGCCTTACAACCCTGCAGGGTGGAGGAGGTCCCTACTTGAAGGCTCCTGCCAGGACTTGACTGAGGCCTGGCTCCTTTGGCAGGATTCCATAAGCCAATTGCCCTGAATTGAAACTGTCAGAAGAAAATAAAATTGGTGAAATTTATTATCACCTGGACCCACGGACACACACAAAGGGGCCCTGGTTAACTGTGGCACAAGACAAGCCGCGGCAGCCTGGTTCAACAGCCTCCTGGGAAATACCGTTTGGTGAACTGAGGGTTTTTTTTTCTTCTTCGTTTTAACATTGGGCAGGAAAACAACACATGCAGGAAACCATAAAACCCTTCAAGTTAACTGTAGCCAACGGTCAATCTCATTAGGATATAAAGGGTAGACTGTGGCCTCTCCATAAAGATGCAGTGCATGCGTCCCAATAATTTCCAATTTTCCCACTTGCTGGAAGCTCCGCCTTTTGGATACCGAAGCAGAAGTTCCATGCCCTCCTATCCCGCTCCACTTTGCCTACGCCTAACCTCAATGCCTGCGTTCCTCTGCAGCCACATTTGGTGTGGCCACATCTGTTGAATGCATTCTTTTTTTTTTTTTTTTTTTTTGCAGTACCAGGGATTGAACTCAGGACCTCGTGCTTGCCAGGCAGGCACTTGTGCCACTGAGCTATCTCCCTGGCTATATTTTTATGTCTCCAACTAATTATCTAAAGTCACACTTTCCACTGAGATGGCAGGAAGGCATCCTTGGGAAGATGCACAGGAAGTCAGGAAGCTGCAGGGACGGGACGTGGGGGCCTAGTCATCCTCATCAGGGGCCCAAAGCCTGTTTGATCTATTTTTCCCTCAAGTGGATAGGCCATCTGTTCACAGAAATGCACTCAGGAAATAGGGCTGCATTTGGTGGGTGCTGCTCTGGACCAGCCTCGGCCAGCTTCCCACCCTCTCCCACCCCATCTCCTTTTTGTTCCTTCTGAGTTGGTGACTTCAGACCAGTCATTCTTAATTCCATTGCTCCATGTAAAAGCTAGCAAATAATCTCCCGCTTTGTGTCTACTGCAACACTATGCTAAAATACTGAGAGGGCAGCTGACTTTCAATCCTTATGGAGGGCAAGAAATACATTAGGAGCTTGTTAGGGTCCTATTCCCACTGTCTGACTACAGCCTGGAAAGCTGTTTAAACCTCTGCCCTTAAAAACTATCCCCAAGGGGGCTGAGGAGATAACTCAGTGGTCTAAGTGCCTGCCTGGTACGTATGCAGTGGTGCCCGGGTGTGCCATGCTGGTGCCAAAGCTGGGCATAGTGGCCTACGTCTGTAATCCCAGCACTGGGGATGCTGAGACAGGAGGATCACTGTGAGTCTGAAGTGTGAGGTGAGACCCTGTGTCCAATAAATGGAAAAGAAAACGACTAGGACATCTACATAGCAAAGATGTTATAATTGAGAATTTAGTGTAAAGATCCGGAAAGAGCTGCTTAAAAAATGAAAATTGGTTTAATTTTAAGGCCTAATTTTACTTATTTATTGATTGATTGATTGATTGCAGAACCAGGGATTGAACTTAAAATTGGAATAAGGGTAAAATGTCTTGAAATTAATGAAATGAGAAAAAATTAGAATAAAAGATGTTACGAACCGCAAAGGGAACACATCAGACATGGCAATACCTGCATAGGTTTAAGAGAAATTAATCCTGCCTCAGGTTCCCAGGTGCTGGAATGATAGGGGTCTCACTAGGCCTAGTTCTCCATGCTTCTCAAAAAACCTTCCTCGAATAGGTCTGAGGCTGGGGAGCTGGGTACCACAGGGAGACAGTAAGTAGGAATCGCTGCTTCTCTGTTGCAGGCCCTGTTAGGCCCCCTTACAGCACTACCTTTTTTTTTTTTTTTTTTTTAAATATATTTGGTACAGGATCTCACTTCACAGCTTGGACTTACAGTGACGCTCACTTACAATGAGTCCCCAGTGCTGGGATCACAGGTGTGCACCGCCACGCCCAGTCTAGGGGGCTACCATCTTATAACACCCCACAAAGCATGGAACTGCTATATGCGGAGCCTGTCCAGTGGGCAGGCACTGTGACGTGTATTCCCACGTGTGCAACTGTACTTGATTCTCCCAGCAGCTCCAGCCGTCCACTGACCTTTCTCTGACTCGATGTTTTCTAACGCTGAGGTCTGGAGAGGCTGAGCCACGTGACCATGTTCCTCCAGCCAGCAGGTCTCAGCCAGCATTTTGCTCAGGTTTTCTCTAAATCCCGAGCTCCCTACTTAAACCCAGCCATGTAAAATGCACATGCATTTTGGAAGCTCTTCGGGCCCCATAAAAACAACGTAAATGTTAAGTCAACAAATAGGAATTAAATACTTATTAAGTACAGTGAAGTAAGGAATGCAAATTTGTGTATGCAGGAAATATTCAAGACTTAGTTCTTGTCCTCCAAGGATTTCAGGCTACTGGGAGTTTCTGGTTTGATTATATTGGACTCAGAGACCAGAGGGGTGGACTAACATCATTTTGTGCAGGGGCTTTGAAAGGCTGGTGTGAATTTTGCCCTTTTATCCTGGACCAAGGGAATTGCGGTGGATATTTAATTAGCAGTCTGAAATACCACCCCTCCCCCTACCCCCTGGAGCCTCCCATTGATACCAAAAGAAATCCAGAAATACGGTATGCAGGCACTTTTCCCGGATGAATTACGAGGGACGGGGTAAACAGGAGTGAATAGGAGCTAGAAGAGGCAGTCACAGGCTCCAGGGGATCTGGAATGAGGGAGGGTGTAAATAACCACTGGGAAGAAAAACAATGCCTAGCAAACTTCCACCCTGAAATATCTAAATAGGCAAGGTGGATTGATTTATATTCTCACAATTCTTAGTTTTCTTGGCCATGCGCATCTTCCCAAATACTTCCTTGAGATCCCTACATCGTTGTAAAATGTCTTGTTAAGCATTATAATCCATGGCATTCACCAAACCGTGCTCCCCGTGCACGGAAGCCCTGCAAGTGCAGGGGACACTTGGCAAGGGTCGTGGCTGCTTCCCAGCGCCTGGCTTGCTCCTTTCTCTTCAGGCTTCCAGGAACCACCCTCAGCTTTGTCAGCAGAATCGCCTTGGCTCACCCGTCAGTGGTGGCTTGCAAACTCTTTATTTTTTCTTGGCAACTTAAAGAGACGTAGCTAGGAATTGACAAAACTTACTTAAGAATGACCAATTTGCACTTTCTGAAGGAGCACAGGGCCAGAAGCAGTGTCCCTTAGGAAAGCCGTTTGATATTCTTAAAAGGAAACCTGAAACTTAACTACCCTACTGATTCAAATCATCTCATAGGCAATGTCACACTAAACTGGTTTCTCGTGTTTACTGCACCTTGTACCACCTAAGTATCCTTGCTGAATGAAAATTATTCTGAATAGAGAACAAGAACCAAGCGTTTCCCCTTTACTCCACCACCTGCCAGGCAGGACATAACACTGCTTTAAAAATAAAAGCTTCAATGTGCATCATTTTTTTTTTTCTCTTGTGAAGCTGAGTTATCAAATTTAGGGCCTCAAATACTCTGGCAAGTGTTCACCACGAAGCTGTACCTCTCACCTTAAAATTCTTAGGAAATATTAAGGCATCTGTTCTCACAATGAAATAAAATGAAAATACACATAGTTCTAGCAGAACCCTATGAAACAATAGATATTAAAAGACATGTCTTATTTAAAAATGCCTCATAGAGGCCTTATTCATGCCAATGTTGTTTTTGATGCTTTGGATTTGAAAATAAACCAAAGTGACACCATCATCCCCACAAGGAACCACCGTGAAGCACTTGAGTCCCTCCTTTGGCAAAGAGCTTTACAGAAAACGTAAGATGCCATGCTGTTTTAGGACAGACACCACAACTGTAAAATACACACGATTTAAAAATGCATTGTCTACACACAAGAAAAAAATGCAGAAACTAATAGAATTAAGAGGCACATCATATTGAAACACAGTAGTTGGATTATTTGAGACAGGGGAAAATTACTGCCATTTTTGATGAAAAATCCTCGTTGTGTACTAGTGTGCGTGTCCCTTCTCCCAGCTGCGCATTCCAGGATACAGGACACTCCTTTACCTACAAGCAGTCCAGGAGACTAGAGGATCGTTTCCAAACAGGAATGCATATTAACCCTTCCTCTCCAGGCCAGAACACCAGAAGCCATGTGGACATTTAGCAGGGAAGGTAGCTTTTGTCTGTGGGGATTGTTAACTCTCCAAATAAACAGGAAGGAGTGAGCACTGCTTAACACATTCCAAACCCAAGCAGTGATGGGGTTTAGAAATTCAAGGTGATTTTTCTCCTTGCAGGCAGGCCTTAAGGATTCTGCTAGGCCTACCGCCGCCAAACCCCCCTCTCTGAAAGTGCTCTTCAGTTCGAGGCCACCGGAGCACAAACCTAGGGCTGCAATTCTGTAACGAGAATACGACCTTGGGCACCACACAAGACTAGTTTAGCAGTTAACCTGTTTTGGGAAAAAAATTCTACACCTTTCGTATTTCTTGCGAAGGCTTTCTCACACTGCACTTAAGAATTTACAGACTTTTTGATCTTAGTCTGGAGGAAACAAATCCTAGCTACTGCTAAATGGTTAAGTATTGGCAAGTTAAGGAGAAAGCAGCTTTGGGAGCCTAAGGTTTAAAAAAAACCGAGCCAGCTGGCCGGATTTTCGAATTCTGTCCTCTATGCCCCTCCCCCTTCAAAAGGGCGCGACAAAGGGTGCATGCTGGAATGTGGCGAGCTTAAGAATTCCTCGAAAGCGCGTGCAGAGTTGACACATACTCAGAGGATGCCATCATTTTAGGGTGAAGGCTGCCAAATCTGGCCAAGCGGAACTCAGTTTTCGTTAAGGAGGGGGCATTTCACAGGCAAGGCTGGGGATGCGCCTCGCTTCCAAGGCCATAGGACCCTGCCCATCCCAAGCTTCGGCCCAGTGATGACAAAAGTCAAGATGTAGGGTTCAGTTCCAGCTGATTTTATTTCCTTCTCAAAAAAAGTTATTTACAGAAGGTATATATCAACAATCTGACAGGCAGTGAACTTGACATGATTAGCTGGCATGATTTTTTTTTTCTCTTTTCCCCCAAACATTGTTTGTGTGGCCTTGAATTTTAAGACAAATATTCTACACGGCATATTGCACAGGATGGATGGTAAAAAAAAAAAAAAAAAAGAAAAAAAAGTTTAAAAACAAAAAACCCTTAACGGAACTGCCTTTAAAAAGGCAGACGTCTAGTGCCTGTCATGTTATATTAAACATACATACACACAATCTTTTTGCTTATTATAATACAGACTTAAATGTACAAAGATGTTTTCCACTTTTTTTCAATCTTTAAACACAACAGCTATAAACCTGAACACATAAGCTATCATCATGCCATAAGACTAAAACAATTATATTTAGCGACAAGTAGAAAGGATTAAATAGTCAAATACAAGAATGAAAAACGCAGTACATAGTGTCGCGAACTCAAATCGGCATTTAGATAGATCCAGTGGTTTAAACGGCACGTTTTTGCTTATAAAAAAAGTGCAAAAAAGATGTGGTTTACAAGTTAAAGCTACAGGATCCCTTTTTTGTTTTTGCTGTAAATGCACCAGCTTTAAAGCCTCTGGAACAAAACAGTATTTCTTTTATAAATGTTTTTCCTAAAAGTATACAGTGCGTGGTTGAGCCTGCTCCCCATCTTACCAGACTGGGGTTAAAGGTCGACACTGGTGGCAGGTGAAGGGATACTGTCACTTTAAGAAGCCTGCAGATTGAACTGTAAACATGGATAAAGTAGGGGCTGATTTTTCCAACTGTGTGAGATATTAACCAGCCACCCTATTATAAAATCAGGAAATCCAAACAGC